>UXGC01000806.1:0-52882 GCA_900480045.1 Eurytoma adleriae | reverse complement strand
TTTAGAAGTTTTTCCTTTTCGTTTAGGAGTTTCTCCTTTTTCGTTTAGGAGGGTGTCCTATTTTTGTAGGAGAAACGCCTAATACACGAAAAAGGAGAATTTCCTATAAATTTTAGGAGAGCTTCCTAAATTTTGCTATTAGTGCATTTAGGAATCAGGAGTTCATTGGAAAAAACGTTTTTCCATTTGATCTTTATTGTAATATACAAAGAATGAAATTTCACTTACTCAACTTTAGAAAAAAATGAATTTTAATTAAATACTTTAAAAAATGATGTATATTTATCATTTTTATTTTAAATATTCAATTATTTCACTGTAAAACATTTCGCACTATACACTATACACTATAAAATTAGTGGTTATTGTATATATAATTGCCTAACAAAGAAAATTAAATAAACTGAAAAAAATCTTTATATCCCTTTGCCTGGAACATTTAACTAATTGAAGGTTCGGATTTTATAACAGCATTAATTAACACCATTGCCCCGCGCTTATGGTGCTAATGCGATTATAGTATCCGTACCCTCAAAATTGTGCCCTTTAGCGAGTAACTTGCATTTTTTGCAAGCTTTTGACCTTTTAAAGTGATTACAATTTTTATAACAAAAATGTTTCCTTTATTCGGTATACTTGTTTCAAACTAATTTTTTTAATGCCATGCTTATTAAGTAGTTGACAACTAAAATTAAACAATTTTATGGATGTTTAATTAATATATTATCAACTCACGCAGCCCCGATTTAACACCCGACTCAAATTCCGCTCTTCTTTAATGCAATCTTTATTAAAAATTTATTAATTACTGTTTACAGCTGCATATACTCTGATACTAGTCGATTATCGATTGCAGTGAAACTAATATGAAATTGTCACGGAAAAGCTTCATTTTTCCCAAGCTAGGCATAAAACAATATAAAATATTGCAAAGGACAAGGCCGCAGCTTCTCACTATATTTTAAAGTTGAATTAGTGAAAAACCACCAAAATTAGTGAAACTTGCTCTACTAATCACTGAATAGTTGAGCTTTTTTCACTAATTTTTAGTGAAATTCCACTAACAGAAAATGAAGACTGAAATATCAAATCTTTTATGGAAAACATATGCTGATTTGTCGATACTTAAAATGAAGGATTATTATTTTTGTTTTTCTTCCATAAATTGTAATTAGTAAATGTTGTCTTATTTTTTGGTTTTAAAATATTAATATTGTTAATTGGTCTGCATAGTCTATAATATATATGCTTAAACAATCAATACTTCACCTGCTTTATTCAAAATTTATTTGGTTAATAAAAAAATAACGGGATTTCTAACAGAACTTTATTCAAAAATATTTTTTCTACTTCCTTTTATCTGCGCGAAATAAGAGTATGATACTTGAAAGTTAATTGATATTGATTAACACAATGTTAATCAGCATGATTGACACGTACTAAGGCATCATTGGACAAATTACTATCAGTTAAGCGCTTGTGTAAAAATAAATCGCATGCAAATGTCGTATTAATATTAAGTGCCGTTAACAACTAATTTTTTATGAATAGTTAACAAGATTTTTTACGAAAGAGCATTTTTCACGACTGTATATTGTACATAATATAAGTTTCTTTTTGCATTGCAGCATCAGATTTTTCAATCGCTCAGCTGTTTTCCCAATGACAGAGTACCGAGTGCCGCCCTTTAGTGTCTACGTGTTTTCTCTATTATTGGTAAATTTGTAAAAAAAAGTCACGTAAATATTTATAAATACATTCCTTCGTAATAAAATTGTATAAAAAAGCTCTTGAGGCAAAAAAAATTAGTCAATTTCTCGATTTGTATAAAGCGCAATTTAAAGATTGCCGGAATAGTGCTGTCCTTTTCCTGCGGCTTTTCAGTTTTCTGGCAAAGCGGTGCAACGCATTGCGTCTACCTTGACTCGAAACATTGGCCACCGAACAGAATGACGAGACAAACAGACCGAAAAAGATAATTCTGCAGTTTTCTCGCCTCTTTGTATTTATCAAACTATTTTTACATTAAAGGTTTTCCTGCATCTTTTAAATAGCTATTTATTAAAAAGAGCTTACTGTTGTCATAAAGTTTGCTTTTATAAAATGTACAAGTTGAATCAATTTTTATTTTATTTCGAGAAAATCATTAAAAGGCTATATCTTATATCGCTCTCTGAGTTACTCTTCCAATTTAAGCGATATTAAACTATTGGCAATTGCTGGTCACATTTATTAACCAAAAATTTGTGTCAAATTTGCTTGAAAATGTATAAAAACTTAAGATATTAAAAATACTAGATTACCTCAACATCTATATTTATAATTTGATATAAAATATAAGCAACATCTTACTTTACTTCTATTGTTTGTGCATTCACATATACAATGTCTTACTATAGGTACCACAATAAATATTATTACTGTATTAAAATAAATTATAAATAAGCAATAAACATTTTGCATTTAAAAAAGCATTTTGTATTTTTAACCCTTGAATTAAATAAGAAATATACATTCAAATTGAATAAATATTTTAGTAATAGTTGAATATCGTTATCACAAATTTTTCTAGTTTGGTATTGTTGATTTAAAGTTAACTTATATTTTTACGAGTTATAAAATTGATGTTATCAGTTTTTATTATTGTAATACAATACAATTTTTTATCTTTTTTTTCAAATATAAAATATTTTATAAAATTAAAATATTTCCTACCGAAGGTATGAGTGATAATTGTATTGAAACTTAAAGTGTATGTAAAAGTCATATTTTATAAACAACAACTTTCAAATTAAATTATCTTTAATTGAAGTAAAGCATAAATTGCAATATATGGCTGTGTTAATTTAGGTTATATAGATTAGTAATTTGTTAATAAAAGTAGTAAAAAAAATTAAAACTGCTGTACTTACATGTTCTAGCAAATCTCCTTAGTCCTGAGTACAAAATAGTGCAATAATACACTAAAAAAGATAATCTTTTAACATTAAATTAACTGATGTTCCACTTGTAGCCTAACCTTAAAACGCGAAAATTTTTACGAAACGTTGAAAGTACTTATTCCTGGTCATTACAAATAGCACAATAACATCAAATTATTCATTATTATAAAATTAATAACAATAAAATATGGAAATAAAGCACTAAAAGGAATGTAAATATCACCTTATACACCTAATGTTTACGTTAATTCCGAATACTTCCGTATGCAACTGACATCTGTATACGCACATGTGAAACATACGTAGTATATTACCTACAAATTCTGAAATAATCCTTATCTGCAGACTGCAGTTGGTATAGAAGTTTTCTTACTGTAAAAGAAAGAATATTTGTTTTTTTTTTATAGTGACGTCAACGGTACGTCTGCTACTGCAAGCTGAGTGCACTTTTCTGGAGAGCTACGATTATCATGTAAATAATAGGTGGAAGTTCATAAAGATCAAACTGTTGCAGCAGAATGTGATTGCACATCCTTCAACGATAAAGAAAGTTAAAAGAAAAAATATAGACTAGTATATAAGTAGAAAAGAAAGAAGCACGTGGCGGAAAGCCGCGTTTTAGCGGTAACTTGTAGCTGTGTACGCTGTCGTACGGAGGGATTACTTATTTCTCAAGTTCATGAGGGAACAGCTGATTGAATTAGTTGACTTTGAAGCGTCTCTAACGACGGTAAAGTGAGGGCCGAAGAGACATGCCCGTAAGGATTCATCATGGACGCTTATCATGGTCACGATTAGATACAGATTGAAGAAACGTAATGAGCTTACACGTCGCTTACTTAACATGCGACGGAAGCATGTTTTTGTCTTGTTTCTGCAAAAGAGCAAGATATCAGAGCCTCGCTTTAACGTAAGTTTTAGTCACGATTTTAGTCCCGACCTTACAACTTGCCAAAACGCTTAGGAGCATTAAATTAGATCTCGGCCATGAGAAGGTAATGAGTGTCTTTGATGTTAAATGTATTTTTTTTTTTTTCTTTAACTTTAGGATGTGGACACTATGACATTGTCAATTTGATTCGTTAGGAAAACTACGGACAAGATGAGCAGGCTTCGCATGGGATCCGATTATATTCCTTTGGTGGATGAGGAAGCCAGCAGGTTTCGTTTAGTGTTTTCATTTTCAAAAATTGCATGGATTACGGTATCCCTACCATTCTTTGGCTTTCTGTTTTGCATCGTCTGGTCTATACTTTACAATTTTGAAAAGGCCACAGAAACACACTGCAAGGTCTACAACTTCTTACCATCTGTATCAGCTGCGATTGGTCATTATAAACCACAAAAAACTGTTTGGGAAATAGCTATAGCTGCACAGGCCGTAATTAGAGCTTTAATATTGTATATGTATTATCGATATTACAGAGAAACTGTTTACAAATGGGCCCATGGTATGACCAACTTTGCTCTTCTCAGTTACTTTTTAGAAAATACTGCTCTGGTTACTTTAAGCTTTTGGTCTTCCAATGAAAATTATGGTAATTGCATATATCTTTTTACATTTCTTCTAAAATCAGAATTTTATCAAACAAAATATTAAATATTTTATTCTTTCAGTGTTTCATAAAATATCATTTATAACTTTTTTACTGATGTCATTAAAGCACATGATTTTATCCTATTTTATTGCCAGAAACTGTCGTAATATTGGCAAAGATATTAATGAGAATAAGTCACTTAAGTGGAAATTCAACTCAATGGTTCTAAATGTGTCTGCTATACTTTTAGCGTGTTACTTTTTCTATAGGCATAATAAATATTGTGAACCGTTCGGTAAGATTTTTGTTAAACATTATTCGACAACAGTTTATCAATTCAATTAATAACCCTAATTTTACGATTTCAGTGTATTCAATGTTTGCTCTAGCTGAATATATTGTAGTAATTTCAAACATGGCATATCATGTGACTGCAGCTTATGATTTTGCAGGCAGAAGTTTGTTAATATCTACAAAAGGACTAAGAATTATTTAAATATTAAGAGTATTATTTTTTTTAAAGACTTTTTATTAGTTTGAAAATTGCACATATGAATTTGATTATAAAATATTAGAAAAAATTTATTTTTGGATTGTAAATTATTACAGTTTTGAGTTTGTACATAATTTTCATATTAAATTAAATTTAAATTAAATTTATTTAAACCAATAGGAAAACCTATTTATTAAACTCCCTGCAGTAATTCCTATGGCTAAGAGAAAAAGAATGTTCAGTGCACATTATTTGTTGTGCACATTGTTTCTAGGCACTACTTTTTAAGAAATGTGCATAAAACTATTTTTGTGCACATTTCTAGTAAAGAGTAGCACACAGAAACAATGTGCACAAAAATGGTGTGCACGAATAATGAAAACCAACTAGTACATGCATAATTATTCTGTGCACTGAACATTCTTAGCCATTCCTATAAAATTTTACCTGTACATAGGAATAAATAAAATTATAATGAATTTTTTTTTAAATCTCTTGGAATTTTTTATATGAAAGAACCAGCTTTCTATATGAATAAAAACATAAAACTTTAATTTATTTTTAAAAACTGGAAACAGCCTACTGGCAACAAAACAATATGTATATATGTACATATAAAAGTTATATAAAATGGAGTATTCTTCTTTTTATTCTTTTTGAAATAAAACACTTATTTTATTATTTAACGAAATTTTAAAATTTAAAATCACTTGCTAATTTACTAGATATGAATTTAGCGATAGCCATACTACTTGTAGCTCCTGGTGAAGGTGCATTTCGACAATGAAGAACTCTTTTACCAAGAGTACCGCTGCCATTGTCAAATACAAAATCATCAACAAGTTTTCCATCTGACTCAAGTGCTTGTGCTCTGACACCTGCTGGACCTCTGCAAAATAGTTTTTGTGAATAAATTTAAATTTAGTAAGTTTTCTAAAATTTATTAGTTGACTTTTACCTTTTGACATCCTTTGGTGTAATTCCAGGAATAAATTTTGCACAGTCCTTTACTGCCAACTGATAAAATGCTGATTTTATTACCTCATTGATACCAGGTATAATGTATTTAAAACCTAGCTTATAAAGGCCAGGAAATTTAGCCATTTCTATGCAATCTTTAATATTGACATCTTTCCAACTGTATCCTTCTCTTGATAAGGCTAAAACTGCATTTGGACCTAGCCAAATATCTCCATTCATCCTGGGCGTAAAGTGAACACCAAGAAAAGGAAATCTAGGATCAGGTACTGGGTATATATTTGTTGGTGCTAGGCAACTTTTATCTTTGTTTAGTAAAAGATATTCTCCTCGAAATGGTACTATAACTGGACTTTTGCCACAACCTGTCATAACGGCTAATCTGTCTGAGTACAAACCTGCGCATGTTAAGGCATACTTAGTGTTAATATACTGCAACAAAATATAAAAAAATTTCATTAATTCTTCATGAATAATATTAAAGTTCAAATTTCATAAACTATTTTCTTACTTTGTTATTTTTTGAATATACACACATAGGAGTTAATTCAGATTTGCCCTTAGATTCTACGGGTTCTGCAAATCCAGTTACTTCAAAGTCTGTAAAAACAACACCTCCCATTCTTTTGAAATCCTCTGCAAAATGCTTACATACAGCTGCCCAGTCGACAATACCTGTCCAAGGAGACCAAATGGCTTTTTCTCCCTGCAGATAATTTTTAATTATTTATTGACTCATTATTTTTAATCACGAATATATTTACCTTACAATGAGGAGCATAATTTGAAATGCAATCTTTTTCAATCAATTCAATTTCTGGACAATTATTTTTTTGCGCTCTTTGAAAAAGATCATTTAGTTGAGAAACCTGTTCTTGGTTTTGGGCGACTATTAGTTTTCCTATTTTCTTATGTGAAATATTATTTTTACACAAATAATCATATGACAAATGTAGCCCTTCAACACATAATTTAGCCTGAAATGAATTAAATGACATTTTTAGATTGTAATTACTTAGCATTATTGAAAAGCTCTCTTGTACTCACTTTCATACTTCCGGGTTTATAGTAAATGCCAGCATGAATTACTCCGCTATTATGCCCTGTCTGGTGCTTAGCTAATTCTCCTTCTTTTTCCACAATAGCTATTCGCAATTCTGGATGCCTGCACTTCATTTCTCGAGCAGTAGCACATCCCACAATGCCACCGCCTACAACCACTAGGTCGTAGGATCCACATGAATCTGTGCTAAAAAGTTTAAAAATATGTCAAAATACTTTTATCTTAAGTTGGATTACATTAATTTGAATAAGCTATTGAACTACAGAGACTTAGAGACATAGTCAGAAGAAAATTAAACAAATATATTTTAAAAATTTATAAAAAATGTAAACTTTAGAATAACATATTTATTTGTATTTGTTTTTACCTTGCTAAGCATTTACTTTGAAGAATGCACTTTTTGTTGAATGTGAGTAATGTTCTATTGGTTAAGCCCTTTATTATGAAAGTACTCATTGTGAAGTTGACGGATTCCTTAACCTTTCAACTGGAAATAACAAATTATTCGGGTATATAAACATAGAAATTGGAAAATAACGCGTCCATTTTTCTTAATCAGATTATTTCATGATTTCAAAATCAATTCTCGAAAATTTTTGCAATGATTATATTACTATCAGCTGTAACTCTGCGAGACGCGATTCGGCGATTTGCCGATTTTCATTTTTTTAAAAACTGTATATAACATATATATTTACAATGTAATTCTTAAAAGTGTTTTAAAAAATAAACTTGTACAAATTGTAATTATAATATTTATTGCTTGAGTTTTAAAAAAATTAATATAGCATTTTAATTTAATTTTTTATATTGATATAATATTGTGCAATATTATAATATCTGCAATTGGAAAAGGGTATATAACTTTATTTTTTGTGAAAATTGAGATATTATTACTTTATAGGCCGCAAACCTTTGAATCAGTTCTTTTTTAATAAATATGCTAAAAAGCGATTACTGTAAAAAAGACAGATGTATAATAAGAGCTTTTTTGAGGCATTAACTGTTTGTTTCTTTTATAAAACATTAATTTCACTAAAAAAACCCATCAATAAAATATATTTTTTATTTGTTTCCGGAAAAATTACTTATAGAGCTTTCTTCCCGGCAAACGGGCGCTCCAAAATTAAAGACTCAAAAAATAACACATAAAATGACTTTATGCGCTTATTATAAACGAACCACATATATAATTTTTATCACGTTTAAAACAATTATTTAATCGACAATATACATATAAGCAAATACGTTCGTTTTATCACGTTTAAACACAATAGAACAACGAGTATACTTTACGTACTTTACGCTCGCAGTGCTCCAGTTACAGGTAACGATAAAATTTGTTTTATGTATATATGTATGTATGTACTACGCTGTTTGTATTACAAAAGCATCTATCTATAAGTATAAAATATTATATAAGTATATCACATTACTTTTGAATGTACACCGCCCACAATCTCCCAGTAGCTATTGAGGAACGGCACAGAAATAATTGACTGAAGTGAATCGATTCCGTGCTCTTACAAAATTTCTCGATAATACTTATCTCCATCTAAAGTTACCGTGTATGCAGGGCCGTGCACGACTATTACTACACCCGACTTCTGTAAAGATTCAATTTGAAAAACTTTGTTTATTATTATTTTTTTAATAATATTTATTTAATTTCAATGTATTTTAGTAAAATAAATTTATTTCAATTTTTTAGTATAATTATATGATTAATATGTATATTTATATATTAATTGACAACTCCCAAATTAAAACTTGCATCTGATTATCGTACGATTTAAAATAATTGCTTATTATCTTTTCTCGAGAGTTGGATAATATACTATTTTTGAAATAGATAAAACGTTATCGTCACTCAAACTTCACATTAAATAAATGATGCAGAAAATCTCATATTCGAAAAAAATTTTTATATATACAGCTAGTATAAAAACTATCAAATATTACACAAAGATAAACACGTTAAAACCCTTATCAATATTACGTAAATGATATCGTATGAACATTTGCGTAGGTACATATTTGATAAACGGAGTTATTCGATCTATATACGCATGTTTTCGCGAAATATATAAGTAAATGTTATTATCTATAAATAAAACGATTTTAGAAAATATATATAACTTTATACAATTGCACCTCTCAATTTCATGCAGTCAAAATGTTAATTTCAAAAGTTGCGCACTTATCGCAATAAAAGTGAAAATGCACTAATTTACACTTTGACACTGATATAAGTGCGCAACTATTTAGAAATTAGTGAAATTTTCCCTGAAAGACATTTAGAGCGCGACTACTACTCTCAGACTACGAATAAAATACAGCTGAAATTGTATAATTTGTACATCGACAATTTATTTAAGTAGTAAACATTTTGGTTCATGAAAATTAACTTTACAAAAAAAAAGGAAAAGTAATTATACCATTATTCCCGCTAAACCTGTAAATCCTAGCGAAAAATTTGAATTGAGCTGCTTTGAGCCAAATGACTTTTCTCGCAAGTTATGAAAACATCTCGCTCCCATTGAAATTTTTATTGAAATATCAAAGTATGATTCACGTTTTAGCCAGCTTGCGGCTATAATCGTTTGAAATTCGCGGTCGGCAGTAGTAATAGTTCCGCTCTAATCAGACTCGGCCGAAAGTATACTTGTATGCACATATACGTACACATCATAATCATACTTGCACGTACACCATTTTAGCACTATAGAATAGAGAAGGGCATATCTTGCAGATGTACGCCACGGTGGGGGTGTATATATCAACATACTAACATCACCGTTTCGCGCGATGCACCCACACAGCCGTGTGCCGCGACTAAGTGAGTGTCGCGTGCGCGCAAAGTAGTATGGGAAACAGTTATGTAGGTACAAGTATAGGTACCTATATCGACCTACGATGGATCGCGGCAGTTGGTCGCGCCGCGCGGTGTGGCTCGAGCATGCGGCCTAACAGCTCGCTAGAACCGGACTCCGCCGTCGGCTACTGCGTGTGCCGCCTCTCTCTCCCCGTCGCGGGCGAGCGGCCAGTCTGCCCGCCACCTCGGCCGAATCGCGAGTGATATACTACGGTATACTACGAGCGCGGGTCTCTCGCGGTAACGACGGCACTGTTGCGGCTTTGCTCTCTGCGTGTGCGCGACGTCGCTCTCTCTCTGTCTCGCTCCGCCGTGTCGCCTCGGCACTTATACACACCAGGGGCAGTCCGTCTTTCGGCGAGAAAAAAGGAGTATGGCTGCTGCCGCCGATGTGTCAGGGGCGATCCGCGAGAACGCCGCCCGCCACGAGAAAATGTAGACTCTTCCCTGGCTAACGAGGCGTCAAAGGTAACACCATACACACCACACCAGATTTGTAAATCGCTCGTCGATGTTGCGCGATCGACTCCGCGTATAGGCGCGACTCTCTCTCTCTCGCCCCGCTGCCGCACGGGAAAACTCGGCTGCTCCGTAGCAGCAGAAGCAGCAGCCTGACGTACGGTTTGACAGTCTGCTGCCACTGGGCGAGTGTAAATAATGCACTGCTACACTCCGGGCTCGCGCGCCGCTCGGGACTCGCTGCCTGCATTTCCTCGCATCACGGATATAACAGTGGATTTTTCGACACCATCGTCCTTTGCCTGTTCTTAAATAGGGAAATATTAATGCGCTGATAAGAGGGAGAGAGAGAGCGCGAAAGAGCGAGGGAGAGGGAGAGAGAGAGGGGAAAAAGGCATCGAGCCGCCCTCCGCGCACGCAGTGAGACACGATGTTCGATTTTCTTCTCCGCGCCGCGCACATACTTACAGCTGGACAGAGGCTGATGGAATTAAAAGAGGATTCGCCACTTAGCGAAATCGAATTAGTCGCCTCTCGATAAGTGCGGGGGATTCTTTTCTCTATTTCGATGAAAACGAAAAAATTTGGAGCAATCGCCGTTTTTTGCTCGCGCGAGAGTGAAACTCGAGCACCGCCGATGCCTGTTTATCGACTTATTTTCCATTATGCAACTGGTTATTTGTGATGCAAAGTATTGTTATTGTGCATCCAGGCGTGGGTGTTTGTAAGACGTTAATTCGCTCCGTACGTGTGGATGTTGTAAATGCGGAGATTTTTTTTTACGAAACTTCGCAATTCCGAATTCAATGGCTGACCTCCAAAACATGATTTCCGTTTTACTTTGTTGCGATACTAATATGTTGGTAAATGAGAGGAAAGATTTATCTTATTGTTAGTACAATATACGAGTGACGTAGAACAGTAATTTTTTGATGCACCGATACAGGGTAATTGAATTTTTTTTACTTGTCGCTTAACGAATAGTGTGCTCAGTATCTCTAAATGATAATGAAATTATGAATAATGTATACTATTTTTATAGCAGTGAATAATACTCGATGATCCCTTTTCAGCACTACCGTAAGAATGAACATAATGCGTAAATTGAGAGGGGCAAGTAGTGTCAGCAGTATGAGTTCCACCGGCACTGGGAATTTAGACAATTGTGCAGGAGGTGCAAATCCACAACATACAGCACTAGGTCTTATGCACCTCAAAAAACTCTTCTCTGAATACACTCACCCACCCCATGCATTATCCGATGCTGAACGAGACGATAAATTGTACAACATGCTACCACTCTTTTGCAAAGTAAGAGGTCTTTGTACAATATAAATTTTTCATTGTTTTATATGATTTTAATAAAATTTTAATATAGACGCAAAAGAATTGCATAAAAATTTTAAATAAAAATATTTTTTGTTATAATAAGGTGCTCTTATAACAAATTTAATTTTCCAATTTTTATGTTTTCTTAAAATTTAGTTTTAGATTAATGTACATTGTTTTTTAATATAAATAATTATAATAATTTTTTATTATCTTTTGTAACTACGACTAATTGAATATTATGAATTAGGTATTTGGTACTAGCCCATCTGGAGATATGAATGAAAAGTTTTGGGATATCATTGCTTTTACAAAAGAGGTATCAAAACTTATGGTCTCTGAAATTAGACGAAGAGCAAGTAATCAGAGCACAGAAACAGCAAGTTGTGCAATTGTTAAATTTCTTGAAATAGAAAATAGTGAAGAATCTAGTAATGGATGGATGTTATTATCAGCTCTAAATTTATTAGCTGCAGGGGACACAACATTAATTCAGGTTTAATATTTATAATTTATAATACGTATTGATTTAGAGTATGACATTTTATAATAACCATTATTTTTTATTTAGGAAATGACTACGGCTTCAGTGCCTTCAACCCTGGTGAAGTGTCTGTATTTGTTTTTTGATTTACCAGAAATGAGTGAAGAAGAAGCTGACATTGCTGATGCAAATAGTGAATTTACACCAAGAGAAAGAAGAATATTGTTACAAAAAATATTTGTTCAGGTACTGCTATATTAAACTAAGACTAAAACAGCACTTTTGTTTTTATTAATTTCATATCTGTTTTTTTGTAGCTCTTGGTGAGATTGTGTAGTCATCCTTATCCAGCAGAAGAATTAGCTCGAAAGGATGATCTTACTTTACTTTTCTCGGCAATTACAAGCTGGTGCCCTCAGTACAATGTTATGTGGCGAAAAAGTGCAGCAGAAGTCTTAATGACTTTGTCACGACATGGTCTTACACAAAGTGTAGTAGCTTATATTCATAGTAAGTATACTTTTAATTCAAGTTATACAATCAGAAAATAGTAACACATCCTGAATTACCCTAATTTTAATTGCAGATAAAGGATGCATAACGCTATGTATTGAAAACATGCAACGTGTACCTGAATTAGCTCCATTAGAAGTCGTTGAAATGTTTGTGACTGTATTTTGCTTCCTGAAAGATTCCAGTGAAGTTTCACAAACCCTACTTGATGATTTTCGTGCTTGTCAGGGTTATATATTTTTATCAGAATTTCTTCTTAAGTAAGTTTTTTATCACAAGCAAATTTTCTTAATTTAAGTAAAAATTGTTTACTTAATCACTTTTTATTTTGCTCAGACATGCTCCATCACGTTTAGAGCAAGATGATAGAGCAGAAGCACAGGATGCTATTAGAAATTTAGTATTGATGCTAGCATCGTTAACTATGTGTGGACATACAGAGTTGAAACCAAGTACAGCAAGCATGGGATCTTTATTTCAAATGCTTAATTTTACATTACCCCAGCCTAGTAATAGAGGTAATTATTTGCAAAATTTTAATGTAAAACTATTTCGAAAACTTTTTTACACAAATTCTTTTTAGGAGGAAGTGTTCGTAACATACAAGCATTTCAAGTATTACAATCAGTTTTTGTAAAATCGAATTCACCACTTTTATGTTGTACTATACTTGATGCTATCTCCAGTGTGTATCATAGTGACAATGCAAATTATTTCATCCTTGAAGGCCAAAATACATTGTCCCAGTTTGCAGAAAAAATTCATCTTAAGAACTTGGAAATTCAAGAAAAGTTCTTTCAACTTCTAGAGTTCATAGTGTTTCAGTTAAACTTTGTGCCTTGCAAGGAACTTATATCTCTATCTATTTTACTGAAATCGAATCATTCAGTTAGTTGCAGTATTATGTGCATGGAAACCCTTATCAACATTCTTCGGTAAATTTTTTTTACCAGCATAATTTGAAAACAATTTTTGAAAAATATATTGTAAAACAATTTGTTTGGTATTTTCAGGCATAACGTAATTTTTAAGGATGTATACAGAGAAGTTGGCTTATTAGAAGTATTTGTTACATGTTTGCATAGATATGCTACTTTATTAAAAGATAAACAAGCTGCATTGGATCAGGGTCAAGGTATGAGTCTTTTTCTATTAAAAGTAGTTTATAGTTAAAAAAGTATAAAGTGCATATTTAATTTTTAGAGTACAAAATGTGTCCGAAGCAAGAAAAATTAGGAGCTTTAATAATGGAAGCACTGACTGTACTATTAGCAGGAAATGTTCAAAATGCAAATGTTTTCCGAGAATGCAGTGGAGCACGTTGCGCTCACAATCTTGTTCCTTACATAGACTGCAGATTTCAAGCTTTAGGCATTGTCAGAGAATTGATACTTAGTGCTGGTGGAGATGATGATATGGCTACACTTCTTGGAGTTATGCATTCTGCCCCACCAAATGCACTTATTTTGAAAACGCATATTTTAAAAGTATGTACACTTTGTAATTTGAAAAATAGTGCATAATTAAATAAATAATTAAATTTCAGTCTCTACTTGCGTGTCTTCGAGAATCCCACCGTACAAGAACAGTGTTTAGAAAAGTTGGAGGATTTGTTTATGTTATGTCTGTGCTTGTATCTCTGGAGGGTCAATTGGGACCACCGCCGCCTCAAAATTCAGAACCTTGTAATGACATAACTCAACGAACTCCTCAAGATGAAGCACAATTATTAACATTGCTAAATATGGTTTTTCATACTATTAGCACTGCGATGCGTTTTGAACCTGCAAATGCCAAGTTTTTTCATCATGAGGTGAAAATTTTTAAATAAGTACCATAACTAATAAAATTTTAAAATCATTTTTTATTAATTTTACTAAATATTAATCATTGCAGATTTGCCAATCAAGCCTTTGTGATACTTTAAGACTTCTTGGATGTTTTACCACTCAGTCAAAACTTGAAGAAATTAATACTCCTCTGAATATGAATTATCACAATACATGGCTTGCTTTATTTACTGGAAGTGTTTTAGAACCAGTATTTCCCAGTGACATTCCTCAAACTCTTGGATATGCCTGCCTGCTGTTAAGACTTTTGTACGATGTGGCTCTTGATGCTTTTGATAAACCAAATTTAGCTGGAATGGGTATAAGATCCCCAAGTCACAAGCAGTCAAGTGTAGAACATCAAAAATCATTGGATTCACCAGGCAGTGGCAAAAGATCCAATGTAAATTCATTGAATTTAAATCCTCCAACACCAGAACCGATTATAGTGCATCCTGGAGTAGTAGTTGGAATGCTTCATTTGCTTCCATCAATATCAGATGAAATAGATCCTGAATTAGCCTTGTCATTACAAATGTACGTGGCAGAAGTAATAAAAAGTTTAGTACGGTCTGAAAGGAATCAACAAGTAATGTGCGATGCTGACATGGCTGGAGAATTGTTAAACATGGGTAGAATAGCTCTGCAAGATGAAACACATCCTCTTCATCAACCCTTGCAGTATATTATTGAGCGACTAGCTGCTCAGTCTTTAGAACCAAAAGATTTAAGGTAATTACTATTTAATGAATAGAAATGATCAATAATCTTCATTTGTTTTATTTTTTTATTTTACAAATTTTCATAGGGAGTTTTTGAGATTGGGAGACCCATTATGTTGTATATCACTCGACGACATTGAACCAAAGACTCCTCGAGGTGGACCTGTTCCACTAACTAGGATAAAAACTCTTGTTTCAATGACCACGCCTAAAGACTTTAGAGCACATGGTTCTTGTACCTTGCCCCCCTTTGTTGAGTTCGATATGAGTGCAGAAGGTTTTGCATGCCTTTATTTGCCTAGTGTTGCCCCCCAAAGTACTACACCACCTACAGTAGTATCGGCAGATAACAGTGTACTTGGTGGTATTGGTTCAGGTATTTATTTAATTTAACATTTTTAATCTTTCTTCCAATCTTTATTACTGACGAAAATCGATATTCAATTTTTGTAGGCGATAGACTGTTTCCTCCACAAACTGGTTTAACGTACAGCACATGGATTTGCGTGGACAAATTTAGCGATCCACGCACAGATGCACACTGTGTAAGGCTTTTAACGCTGGTTCGCACTCCACCATCGGGAAGAGATTTAATATGTTTAACTGCTATACTGAGTGCACGCGATAAAGCTATTGTTGTATCAACTCAAGAAACGGCTCTTCTACAAAGTATGATATGAATTTGCGAAACTAACATTATACAGGAACTGAAACTAAAAAATCGTATCTACCCACCAACCAGGAACGAATAGGAATTTCTAAAGCCATTTACAAAAAATATATTTTAAATCTATAAAAAATAACTATTAAAAAACTTTTATTACATTAACTGCACCCTTGACTACTCTGTTCGTTCTTAGTTGGATTTGGCGGCCAGCCGTTAGTTTCAAGTTCATAAATATCATAGCAACATACATATCAATTAAGCAGTCATAGCTCATTAATATTTGTTAATTCTTTCAAGATATTGGAGAGTGGGAGCCAGAAGGAACTGGGGAATGTGGAGCTCGAGTTTGGTGTCCAGATTTACTGCATGAAGGACAGTGGCATCATATCGCAATAGTTTTAAACAGAGCAGTTTTAAAGAACTCTAGTTTTTCATTATATTTAGATGGGCAGCACATTCACAGTCAGAAGGTAGTTATTTAGTTAATAAAAAAAATGTATTTATAATGTACACTGGTTATAGTAATAAAACGATATTTTTACAGCTTCATTATATAACTCAAACTCCTGGTGGAGGTGCAGCAAATTTAACAATTGCATCACCAGTATTCGGTTATATTGGCACACCTCCTTGTTGGCGACGATATTCAAGACTTACGTGGAAACAAGGCCCGTGTCATTTAGTCGAAGAAGTATTTAATTCTCAAAATATCGCCAATTTATTTAAATTAGGTCCACACTATATGGGAAGTTTACAAGCGCCACAACTCTCTGGTAAATTTTATACATTAAATTTTTATTCTTACGATTTTTAAGATATTTTATATTTTTTTCAATTTCCATTATTTGAATTTACAAACCTACAAAAAAGTAGATCTTGCTTAAATATCCGAAAAAAATTTGTTAAACAACTTTAAAAAATAACTTAAAAATAGGATCAGATTTTTTTAAAAATATTTTTAAATTATAAAAGAAAAGAGAAAAAAAATTTTTAATTTTTCATATTAATCATGTGTATAAATGCACACCTATCCTATCTTTAATATCATACCTTTTATTTCAGGATCAGAACCACTATCTGCTTTAGTAGCAGAAGAAAAAGTAGTATTTGGCTTAAATGCCAAAGCAATGTCTCAGTTAACTCTTGCAAAAATTAGAAAGGTGTACAGTAGAGCAGATAATAAATCCATTGCTAAACAGGTACATGTAACATTTATCATCTTTCATTTTATTTCTTGTTTAATTCATGATTTTTTTTTTAATTCAAAATAATTCTATTTGCAGCTTGGCATGTCTTCTCATGAAAATGCTACTCCGATTAGAGTTTTGCATAACTCTGCAGGACATTTAAGTGGACCTGCAAGAGCTTTAGGAGGCGTTGTAGTTGGTTATCTTGGAGTTCGTGTTTTCAATCCTCGACCTGTGGCAATTATGGTTGATAATGTTGGGGGTTGTTCTGTTTTACTTGGTAAATTCTTGTTTTATTTTATCGCGTGGATTGTTTGTTTAGGCCTTATGTCATATTTATGAATTTTTCTTTTTCAATTATAGGGATGATAGCAATGGCCCAAGATGTAGAATCTCTTTATGCAGCTGTTAAAGCATTAGTTTGCGTGGTTCGTTCTAATCAAGCAGCTCAGCAGGAAATGGACAGACGCAGGGGATATCAAACATTGGCGATGTTGTTAAGACGAAAATGTCCTCTATTAAATTCTCACATTTTACATTTGACATTTAGTTTAGTTGGTACAGTTGATAGTGGAAGAGAAACTAGCGCCATTCCAAATGTAACAGCATTCCAAGATTTACTATGTGATCTACAGGTTAATTATACTTTTTAATCAAATTTTTGACCTCTTGGGTTTTTGAATTTTAACAAATAAAGTTTTTGAATTTTAACATTGCAGGTGTGGCATGAAGCTCCTGGTGAACTTCTTAGATCACTTTTAGAACACTTGTATGAACTTATAGCAGAATCGAGTGAAAAACGAACTAATCTTCGTCTTATGAGAGACTTGCAATTAGTTCATAAGTTATTACATATTTTAAGTGATGTTAAACAAAACACTACTAGACAAGTTCTTCTAGCTTTGCTAAGTATATTATTAAGTCAGCCTCGACAAGCTGATTTACTATGGTAACTATTAATATAATTAATATAGTTTTAAAAAAGTTTAAATAAATCAACAGATATTACAAATTTTCTATTATTTTACTGTAGGTTTGGACAGTTTATTGTAGCAACTCTGCCTCTAAGTTCAGAAAAAAATTTAATTTTAAGGGAAGGTGAAGGAAATAAAGAAGGAGAGGGTGAGATCATTCTTCTGAGAAATCGTTGCCTTCAACTACTTCATTCCCTTCTCTTTAATGGTTCTAAAATTAATTCAAGGTACTAGCTTTTTGCTAAATTATTCCTAGTAGAATATTTCATATAGGACTTAATCTCACTGAAATTTTATTTTTTAGCATGTGTGATGAAGTGTCTAAAATATTAGGACTTGATTGGATTCTACTATTTCTTCAACCAGGACTTCATAGTTCCACAGTTGTATGGGGTTTAAGGATTCTTGTCGCAATGTGTTCAGTACAATCAATTTTACAAAAGTTTAAAGAAGGAACTAGTAATGGTGGTTGGTTGCGACATACTGATCATAATAAAATGGCTATGGCTTTGGGTACAGTATAGTTTAAAATTATTAAGTCCTTTTTGTATTTTGATAATAAATAATTTTTGAAAAATGATTTATTTTTGCATTTTTAGGATACTATCAACAAATAACTGGTGGAGAAACGAAATCTACAGGATTACATGTACCAGGATTCCAACATTTGGGATGGTTACTTCCACAACACGTTGACCTTGTTCCAGAATTATATTTTTTATTCATTGCCCTTATGATGGGTCAGCCAATAAAACTACTGCCTGCAGATTCTAAAGTAAATATTTTTTCATATTTAATTTGTATTTGTACTGAACGTTTTTAATAAAAAATATTTTCATTTTATTAGCTTGATCTTGACAACGTTTGGAATTTCATGTTTGGTGTGCCAGCAAATCATTCACTTTCATCATTTGCATCGCGAATCAACCTTTGTCCAGAAGCTATTGTAACGCTTTTGACTATGGTGCGCACCATGGTTAACAGTTGCAGTTTAAGGTACTTATTTTGAATAGTTCACTATTCCATTACTTTTACGTTTTTTTTTTTTTTAATAACAATTTTTTTCATTTTCAGTTCGGAAGCTTTACCAGAATGGTTAAATGATTATCCAGTGACGATTATTCAATTTTTGTTCTTCCTTTATCATAATTTTACTGATTTTATGCAGCTGTTTATGAGTGCAGAAGTTTTAGGAGCTTTAGCTGGTACTTTATTTCCAAAAGCAAATAACAATTCTAGTGTAGATAGTAGTGGAGCAAGCACACCAGCTGATGAGGTAATCATTGCCCTTTCATGAAAAGCATAAAAAATATATTTTAAATAAAATGTAGAAAATATTTCGTTATTAATACTGATATAATATCAATTTCAGCAAGAGCCAGTTTTAGTAAAATCTCCTTCAAAAGAGATTGGATTAACTAATCATACTGTGAGAAAATTTGTAATGGACTTTTTACGAGTAATAGTAGTCGATTCCCTTTCTCTCCCGGTCTCTGCAAAATCACCTCCAGCCATTGACTTAGTATTAGATGCATGGCCTGAACATGCATCTACAAATCAACAAACATACTATCAAACTGAAGTTCTGTCAATATTGATGGAACACTTGTTAGCAGCTGACGTTCTTATTGGTGAACAAGCTGCTTTGCCAGTTGTTCCTGGTGGGTCTGCAAATAATATTACTAGTAATGTGTGTTACGTTACAGCTAGAATCGTTGATAAATTATGGCAAGGTAACTTTTTTTAATCATTTTAAAATAATATTTTTAAAACATTATAAGTAAATCGGTGTTCACGAAATAAGCAATGGTAATTTTATATTTTTAGGTGCTCTCACCAAAGATCCTCATGAAGTATTTGATTTTATTGTTAAACTCATTGGTCAAGCAAAAAGAAGACCAGGTGCTGTTAGTATGGAAGGTCTTCATCATTGTTTAAATAGAAGTATTCTATTTTTACTATCGCGCTCTACAGATTCCATTACTGATCAGATGGCAGTGCTAGAAGCTTTGCATAAACTTACAACGCATAGGTAAAGTGTTAGTTTTATTTGTTTGTGAGCAAATATTGCAAATAATAATTAATCACTTGATTATTTAATAGGCTGCTTGTTTTTGGCGCCGGAAATCACGAGTTAGAATTTATCGGTTGCTTAACTTACTGCTTGTTACAATTAACGGCTGATATAAAAATAATGTTGGATACTAACATGAAGACTACCTGGCACGTAAACCCTCAGATTGAATCTAGTGATGACAGATTAACTTCCCATCAAGGTCACAATCTTATGGCAGTTGCGGCTACAAGAGTGTGGGAAGAACTTTACGTTTGCAAAAAGCCCGCAATAGAGGAAGTTTTTAAAATAACATTACAACCACCTGTTGGAAACGAACGAGCACCGGACTTATCGGTAGTTCGAGAACAAGTGCACGAAGTGGCACAAAAGCTTTGGATGAATTATGTAGTTTCTGAAAGGAAAGCACCTTACAGAGCTCCGTGGGAGTTGCACAATCAAATTCAATCGGCAATCAATAATGTAATGTATAATTATAATATCATTCGCTATAGCTGTGAAAATAAATTATTTATTATTTTATTCGATTTTCAGAAAATTCAAAAAGTTACTGGAGGATTGACTAGATTAGCGAGTAGAACAAAAGTTAGAAAAGAAGAGTCTGTCAGGGTAAATAAATTAAGGTTGCATTACAGTACTGTAGTGCAGTGGACTGAACAAAATGTATCGTTAGTGCGAGAATTAGCGGCAACAAGGAAGTTACAATATCAACAAACTTATCAACATACTCAACGCTACGTCTATCAAGTAATTTAATGAAAAATATTTTTATCTTTTACAAACAACGATTTTGAAATTTATAAATTTATTACAATTCCAGGAATGGCTACAAACTGAAACTGAATTAACACGAGAACGTGGCTTATGGGGACCACCGACACCTACAGTACTTGATAAATGGATGCTTGATATGACAGAAGGTCCATGCAGAATGCGCAAGAAAATGATGAAAAATGAATTATTTTACATACATTATCCTTATCGTCCTGAATTAGAACATCCAGATAACGTAAGTGAAATTGAAAAAATTGAAAATAATTATTTGATAATTTCTTACGTTTTTATAATTTTTTACAGAAACAATTAAAGTACAAAGTAGCTACAAGCTTGGATAGTAAAGAGTATTATTTAAAACAATTAGGAAACTCATCAGGAATGTTTGAGCGCGAAAGAGATCCGGTAATCGATGATACACCGTTGAATGTGAATGAAGCCTCGACAGAAAGTGAGCCTCCAATGGTACCGTGTACTCTGGAACGACATGCCAGTGAGCCTGATGAAACTATAGAGGACACCGAACAAGAAGAGGAAAATAATCAAGCCATTCCAGATAATCAAACTCTTTTACGATTATTAGAAGAGCACGAAAAAGTAATTTTTTACAAAACATTTCATTTGAGTGTGACATTTAATAATACGTTTTTTATTAAAATAAGAAAAATCTTTACTTTCTAGATAAGTCACATGTTCAGATGTGCAAGAATACAGGGTTTAGATACAACTGAAGGATTACTTCTATTTGGAAAAGAACACTTTTATGTTATCGATGGTTTTACTTTACTCAAATCGAGAGAAATACGCGATATCGAAAGTTTACCTGAAGCATACGAACCTATTCTACCTTCACCTGGTTCTCCGCGTCGATCGCGAGCGATGAGGCAATGTTCCAAATTTAATTATGAAGATATTAGGTAAAGAAAAAAATATTTATTTCCATTTTTGTGTTTTCTTTTTACAAATCATCTTTTCACAATATTTGTCCGTTTCAGAGAGGTTCACAAACGAAGATATTTATTGCAACCAATGGCACTTGAAGTTTTTAGCGGGGACGGTAGAAATTATCTGCTGGCTTTTCCACGAAAAGTGCGAAACAAAGTTTATCAAAGATTTATGACTTTTGCCACTGCCATTGCTGATAGTGCTCAACAATCAGTTGCCGGACAAAAGAGAACTGCTAATGTAGAACAAGCAACTGGCTTACTTTCGAATCTCATAGGTGAAACGTCTGTTACACAACGATGGGTGGTCAGTATAAATATAAAAAGAGGAGACAGAAAATTGTAATTTCTTACTTAAAAAAACTTATTTTAACTTTTAGAGAGGAGAAATATCAAATTTTCAATATTTAATGCATTTGAATACATTAGCTGGTCGAAGCTACAACGATTTAATGCAGTACCCAATTTTCCCGTGGATTTTGGCGGATTATGATAGTGAAGAACTTGATTTGGCGGATCCAAATACTTTTAGAGACTTCAGTAAACCAATGGGTGCTCAAAGTCCTGAGAGACTTTTACAATTTCGAAAAAGGTTTAAAATAGTTTATTTATACGAAAGCTTTTTATGATTGTATGTAAATCTATATTTACGTGATTTTTACAGGTACAAAGAATGGGATGATCCACATGGAGAAACTCCACCATATCATTATGGAACTCATTATTCCTCTGCTATGATAGTGTGTTCATATCTTGTTAGAATGGAGCCTTTCACTCAACATTTTCTAAGACTACAAGTAATTATCTAAACTCATGCAAATAACTTTCTATTTTCCCTTTTTTATTCATACATTTATTTTATATTTAGGGTGGACATTTTGATTTAGCTGATAGAATGTTCAACAGCATAAAAGAAGCCTGGCTCTCGGCATCCAAACACAATATGGCTGACGTAAAGGAACTTATTCCTGAATTTTTTTATTTACCTGAATTCCTTGTTAATTCAAATAACTTCGATTTAGGTAAATATTTTTTTTTTGTTATATTTAATGTTTTTTTAAATACTTATTTAATTTATGCAACTTTTTTAAAAAAAAGGTTCTAAGCAAAGTGGTGTTCAACTTGGTGATATTGTACTTCCACCATGGGCTAAGCAAGATCCTCGCGAGTTCATTAGAGGTCATAGACTTGCATTAGAATGCGATTATGTATCACAGCACCTTCACCAATGGATAGACTTGATATTTGGATATAAACAGAATGGACCGGCAGCGGTAGATGCTGTCAATGTCTTCCATCACCTTTTTTATGAAGGAAATGTTGACATCTATAAGTGCGTTATCTTGCTTTAATCAATATGACTTCTCTGTTTTCGAAAATTAAAAGTTTTGGTAATTTTAAAATTTTATTATTTTTTAGCATTGACGATCCTTTAAAGAAAAATGCGACAATCGGTTTTATTAATAATTTTGGTCAAATACCAAAACAACTGTTTAAGAAACCACATCCAGCTAAAAAGATGACTCAAAGAACTAGTGTTATTGATCCTGGTCCCATTACTCCAGGCCTAAGTATAACGACTTCAGATCGACTATTTTTCCACAATTTAGATAATTTAAAACCTTCTTTGCAGCCAATAAAAGGTATTTTATTTACATGGACATACTAATGTTTTACTTGTAGTTTTTGAAATTTAAAATATATTAACTAAATTTTCGTTTTTTTAGAATTGAAAGGTCCAGTTGGACAAATTTTGCATGTAGATAAGGCTGTACTAGCAGTTGAACAAAATAAAACTTTAATCCCTCCAACGTATAATAAATATGTTGCTTGGGGTTTTGCTGATCATTCACTGAGAATTGGAAACTACGATAGTGATAAAGCTATTTTTGTTTGTGAAACAATGATGCAAAGCAGTGGAGAAATAGTAGCTTGTGTGTGCCCATCATCAAAATTAATAGTAACTGCTGGTACCAGTTCTGTAAGTTTGCTATTTTAATTTTTTTAATTAATTTCAAGATTACATAATCTTCTATCGATTACAATTATGCATATTTTTGTTAGGTTGTAACTGTGTGGGAATACGCAAAACGACAACTTTCAATTAAACAGTGCCTATATGGTCATACTGATGCTGTAACGTGCCTCGCTTCAAGTCCCGCTTATAACGTCATTGTTTCTGGATCTAGAGATGGTACAGCAATCATTTGGGACCTTTCACGTTGTTTATTCGTTAGGCAATTGCGTGGACATGCAGGCCCTGTTGCAGCTGTTGCCATTAATGATTTAACCGTAAGCACATATGTTCATGACATTCATTAGTTGGTATAAATTATAAGATAAATATAAATTTATATTTATTTTAAATTTCAGGGTGATATTGCTACTTGTGCAGCGACCTGGCTACATGTATGGAGTATAAACGGAGAAGAATTAGCAAGTGTAAACACTTGCGTTGGAAGGGCTGATCGAATGCAACAAATATTATGTGTAGCATTTAGTCAAACACACGAATGGGATTCACAAAATGTCATAATGACAGGATCTACTGATGGAGTGGCTAGAGTAAGTTCAATTTTTTATTCACTATTTATCGTAATTCACTATTAATCGTAGTAAATTAATGTTTAATTAAATAAATTTGTGTGTTAAGATGTGGTCAATGGATTATGTACAAGTACCAGCAGAGGAAGGTAAACCAGAAGAAGTGGAAACCAGTAAAGTAAAGAAGAAAGAAAATGCAAATGAAGAAAACAAGAAAGAGACAACAAAGAAACGTGTGCACGAGCTTGTTAAGCAAATGAGTATATCAAATGAAGGAACAGGTAAATATAAAATAAGATATTCTATTTTATTTTAAATAAAACACAATGTATTTTACATTTAATATGCTTTAAAGGAATTTTGGCAAAAAGTGGATCGGAAAGTAGTCTATCGGAAGCTGAAAATCCTAAAGAAGCTGCTAGATCTCATGAAGAAAAAGAAGAATGCTCTGATAATGAATCAAGTAATGGTTCTGTAAACAAATTATCTCCTCAAAGTAATGCATCCACTGTAATATTACGAAGAAAAAGTCGCGGTAACCCACTGTTTAGAAAGAGCGAGGGAGGTGGACGTGCTGATAGCGAGGGTACCCAAATAAGGTTTGTACTATTATTATTTAATAAAAATGTTTAGTGAAAAATATCTTTCTAATGATAATGATTTTTGTTGCAGTGAAACTTCTAATAATAACGTTGATTCTGAAACTGCTATGAGAACTAGTAAAAGTGACACTAGTCTTACCGATAGCTTTGTCGTAGTCACTGAAGCAGATACTAAGCCAAAACGAATCAATCCTCAAAATGTCTTACGAGACGGATTTAAGTGGCAAAGACAATTGGTTTTCAGAAGCAAATTGACAATGCACACTGCCTATGACCGAAAAGATAACGCTGAACCTGCTTCAATTACTGCTCTGGCAGTTTCAAGGTAATAATAATTGAATTAAAATTCATATTTAAAATTTAGATAAGCATCAATAATTTATCGATCGTCATATTAATCGATTATCCTCAGGGATCACCGGACGGTTTATGTAGGAGATACAAGAGGACGTGTATTTTCCTGGAGTGTTTGTGAGCAACCCGGTCGAACCGTTGCGGATCATTGGTTAAAAGATGAAGGAGCTGATTCTTGTGTTGGATGTGGAGTTAAATTCAATCTTTATGAAAGAAGACACCATTGTCGTAATTGCGGTCAAGTATTTTGTTCAAAGTAAGTTATTTTTTATTACAGTAAGGTACACAATACGAATAATCTTTTTACAGTTTTAAAAATCGTAGCATTAGAATTAAGAAACTAATTTTTTGACATATATGTCAATTATTTTTATTTAATAATTAATTTTAATTTATAACATGTTAAGTTAAATATAAGTTCAATTTAGAAAATAAACTAACTAAATCACTTCTGCAAAAAAGAAATTTTCATTTTTTTTAAAGTAGCCTTTTAGTTTGAACTAAATCTTCTATGTAATCTTCATAAATAATACAATTTATATAAAAAAATAATTTCATAATAAAACTTATTATAGATGCAGTAGATTTGAATCGAAAATTTCAAGATTAGGTATTTTGAAACCTGTAAGAGTTTGTCAAGGATGCCATTCGTCATTACGCTCTCAACATTCAACGGAGAGTAATACTTAATAAAACAATAATCAGCATCGTTTGGAGTGTATGTGAGACAAATTAGAAAGAAGTTTAGATAATTTGTATATAGATATAAGGTGAAGAAATTACGTTCTACAATTTTAATTTTTTTTTTTTTTTTTTTTTTTTTGAGTGAAATTCGATAAATCTGTCATTCATTTAACTCCCGTGTAAATATGCGTTGTAACAGTCTGAATGAAAAGAAATTTCACTGACAGATTTCTCGATGAAAAAGTAAAAAATTCAATTGATACTGGAGGTATTTGTGGTCACCAAAAATTAACATTATACGGAAAGTAAAAATCGATGAGTGAGTGATGATACGGAAACTCAGTAATCCATTACTTTTTGTAAAACGGTTTTATACTAGTCTGCTTTGTGGTAAAACGTTTTCTTATGAAATATTCACACTTGTTATAACAACCAAAAGAGACATTAATCATTATTTATCTGTGATTTTTACTTTCCACGCACTTATTTCTGTGTGATGGAAAAAATAAAGTGATTTTATTTATATATACATATATATTAAAAAATATATAGAATTCATTAAATATTGTTTCGAAAAGAATGAAAATCATATTAGTCTACGATTATAGATTTTTTTACTTTTGTTGATTAAGAAAGTATTAAACTTTTAGTTTTATCATTTAATATACGTGAATTTTACAGTAACGAATATTTTATTTTCGCCACAAGGAAGACCCAAACACAAGTAAAGAACAATCATTGATTTAAAGCAACATACATTGTTGTACTACAAGTAAATCTTTTACTACCATTACAGAAGAAACAGAAATATTTGTTTAAAGATATATATGAAATAAGAAAAATGTTTTGTGTCAACCTTGAGGCTTATTAGAATAGAATATGTTGAACACTATAATAGACAATACCGTATCTTCATAGGGATTATGAAAAGCCATAGATTCTAATAGTGTTACCATGAGCAATGAATAAAGTAAGAAAATTAAAAAAATTTCTCACTCAACTGTTTAAAAATAGTATAGAAAAAAGAGAAAAATCTGTAAAATAGGAGCCTTCAATTGTCTCATTGCAAAAAAGTGTATTACAAATGTATAACAATTGTATTAATATGGTTGGGCACAGTATATTTTGTGTATAACTTGAAGTAAAGTAGTTTATAAACGATTTTGGTCCTAAATATTTGTTAAACACTGCGATGAAATATTCTGTCACTATAACAAAGGCGATAAGTCAATTGAAAAATGTTCCATTTTTGAGGCACAAATTTTTATGAATTATGATTTATTAACGAAAAATACATTATAGACACTTAAACTGTACATTGAATAATGTGCTGATTGAGAAATACGAATAGATGTAAAATTTTTAGAGAAAAGTTTTATGGTCAGTGTTTGAATATTTTAATCGATAAAGTATGTAGATATGTGCAAAAATAATATTGCAAATATAACTTGTAATCATTGTTCATAACGTACACGATATTAAGAAATGTATAAGAAAATTCATAACATCAACCGCGATTTTTCTTTTTGACGATTTTTAAGCAAATATTCCAATTTAAAGTTTATTTTGTTATACATAATAAGGCTTAACAACAATAATCTTTGAGATATAGGTATTACAAAAAAACATTTATACATTATTATTGTTGCTACTGCTATTATATTAGCAACACCTCCGAAGAAACTAAAATTTGTGTACTTTCACAAAAAAAGTTACTCCATTACTTTTTACATTACAACTATTACATTTTTAATTATTATTTATTTTAAATGTTATCTTAAGTATCAGAAACAAAAGAGATTATGTATAAATTATATAGTGCATACAACCATAATCTAAATTATTAAAAAGAGATCATTAGATTTTTGTTAAAAAATGTGCAATATATCTGGTAAAGTTAAAAATGATAAAGTGGAAATGTTGTGAAGTCGATAACGCACTGACATTTTTAATGTTAATAATCTTTATTATGGCTTCCTTCTGCAAATGTAATAATATTACATTTTTTTATTTAAATATACAAACGTAATATTAAATCTAATTTTAAGTAATTAATTCGCCAGATTTTTTGAAAAATATGTTTATTAAGTATTTGTACACGTGATTTTTTAGATACTATGTATATTTTAAAAGTAATTACTAAATGATGCAATGATAAATAAAATATGTTATAAAAGAATATATAATTATGAAATAAAAAAAAATACTTCAAAAAGTTATTTGAAATCATGTTTTACTTTTAAAATAAATGTAGTAAAAATTAAGATTTACAAAGGCACAAAAATAGTTTCTAGTCAAATATTCATTCATTTGATGCCTGAATTATTTCTATCATTGAACATTGTTTTATTATAATATTGTATGGCATATAACATTTATTAATCATCTTACTGGTGTCGTATTGTTTAGCAGTATTGTTTTAAGAATTGCGTTAATGTGTTATTTGTATATAAAATTTACAATAAGATAATCTTTGTAAACAGTTTTACTGTATATTTTTTTCATATGGTAAAGAATGATTTAAATCAGTCCAGTATCTTGGTGGACTCTTTGTATTTTCAATGTGAAAGTGCGATAAATTAATCGTTGGCTGTGCTGCAACAAATTTTTAACACTCACAGACACACTCAATTTTTCTTTATTTGACTCATTAAGAAAATGAGAACAATAAGACTTACATACATGCGAAAAAAATAAAGTTTCACCTAATCACTTCAAGAACTACACTTTTGCCAGTAGTCACTCTAAACACCCATATCTTACTTTCTAACATGTACTGGTATAACAATATGTTGCGCTAAAAAATATTCAGTTCACTATTATTATTATAAGGAGACTATTTTTATTTTAGAAGTTATTTAAAATTTATCTATAAAAAATAGCTTTCACATAAGGCATCATTAGGGTATAAAAAGATGAGTATTAACAATTTTTTTACTTTATTGCTATAATGCCAAAATTAGGAAAAAACAATCTAATAAAAGTACAGATATAATTTTATACTTTTGTTTTCAAGTTTGATAAAATTCTGACTATTGTGTATATATTGGATTATACCTATAAGTAGTCTCCTTTAAAAAGGGCTTTAGAGTTAAATATGGTATTATAAATATTTAAATGTTTAAACTGAAAGGACTGTAAATTAAGAGTATTTATTAAAAAATTTTAAATAAGAGTTCATATACTTATATACTGAGTAACACAAACAGGTGCAGCATTTCATGTATGTAATGACATCGGGTATGATCAATTAATTGGATTTGATAAATAAATCGCAGTAAAAGAAAACTAAAATTATATACTTATAATTGAGAAAAAACTGTAAATACAAGTACATATGCAAATGCCTTAGCAAATGTTTAATAATAAACAGCTCTGACATAAACTAATCAATGTATTTCGCGCGAATAAATCTCACATACTTTATAAGATTTTAAATCAGACATCCACAAGAAGATTGGTGACTAATAATATAAAATCCATGGTATAGTAAATAAGGAAAAAAAGATCTGTATAGTGTGTAGTGCATTATACAAAATTAAGAATATAACATAACCAGTGCTCTTCGTGTGAATGCTTGACTTCAATGTTTGACTGATAATGATTTATTTATTGATATGCAAGAATGTATGAATGCTAAACCTCATTAAGAAATGTTATATACATATATAACATGGATGCAATTGCATTGCATGTAGTTAGAACTGTCGTACTAGTAAATGCTTGAAAGACCTTGTATAGTAAATGTTGGTCAATATATATAATATATAGAGAAATACACATACTTATATTATATAAACTTATACTTGATGGTCTAAAAAAAAGTTTCTTGTTAATATTTTATTAACTCACCAAATTCATAGATATCTTTAATTTTTTCTTATAATCGATTAAAACATATTTTCAGAATTCTCCATATCTAACATTTTTATTAATAAGATCATTGAATTTACAATTGATTTTAAAAAATAATTTTTCAAACACAACGCCTCTACATTGTAAATGTGGTAAAATGGCCCAGCCATAAATACAAATGGTCGTAATAATATAAAAATATAAATACGTGAAAATAATAAAAATTATGACTATAAATTAATCAGTCAAATAATAAAAGTTTTTTCTTCAAATTACTTAAATTCCTTTACATGATTTAATGTGCGTATCAATTCTATGCGGCCAGAATTTGCGTTTACATTTTTTGCACTGCACTAGCTCTGACTGATGTTGCTCCCAATCAACTTCTTCAGCTGCTAATTCTACAAAACAAAAATATTATTTTAATAAGTTAAGAAAAAGAGTATTTTTATTTTAAAAAATCAGGAAATGTCAGTAGCTAATAAATTACCCTTTTTCGGGGGAGGAGAAAACTTTTTATCTATAGGCATAATTATAGTTCCTGCTGAAATAGGACTCCTTGCTAACTGCCGTTTAGGAATCATTGGATTTATTGATGAATCCTAAAAATAAATATTTTACATTTTGAGTTAAGTAATATATATTTTTTACACAAAGATATATATTCAAAATGCTTTTACTATTAAGGCAGTATGAACGCTGCTGTTAGAAGTATTCCCACTAGAATTTGATTCAAATGACTTTTCTACAGAAGTTTCTTTAGATGTTTCAATTGGTTCTTTATCATGGTTTTCATTATCAAGATTTTCTAATACATTTTTTATAGAAGTAACAGTTCGATAAGGCTGTGGAGAATGTTGGACTTTACCTAGTTTTTGGACATTAATCTCACTATCATTCTTGGTAGTGATACATTCTTGTGGTGAAACTGATCTAGATTTTTTTGCTTTTACTTTATTATATTTTCTTTTAACAACATTAAAATCCGGTGAAGTAGATTTTGATTTTCTTCTTAATACACAAGGTGATTTTGGAACATTTGACTGCTCATCAGATTCAAAAATATCATCTTTGCTATCTTCTTCATTACTATGTACAACAATTGCTGGTTTACGTAACTGTTTAACATTTTTATTTTTTTTCGTATCTTTCTCTGTATGAGCATTTTTCTTCTCTTTTAGCTGTTTTGATTCTAAATTATTTACACTTTTTGTAGTAGTTGCTTCATCTGAGATCTCAGTATTTTTTAGTTTTCTGGTACGTGTTGACACTGGTGATTTGAGTTTTTCGTTTTCTACTAAAGCATTTGCTAACTCCTCTTTTTCTTGTTCACTTGTACTGACTTCAACATCAACTACATCATCTGAATCTTGCGAAAACAATTTACGCCGTGTTTCAAATACCAGTGGACTGGCAGGGTAACTTCCATTATGAATAGATTTATTTGTTACGTATGGGCTAAATATACTTTTCTTTATTTTTTTTTCCGAAGCATGAAGTGTCTCTTGTGTTAGAGTCAAAGAACTTAATTTCTCTAATGCCTTCTGACCATCGCTTGTTAGAGGTACTTGTTCAAAATTTTCTTTGTCTGGCTCCTAAAAATAAAATTTTTTTTATTACAACTGTAATAAACATAAATAAATTAAAAAACTTACTTGATTTTGACATTGAGCATCGCTGCATCTGCAGAATTCTTGACAAGGAATTCCTTTTTTGACACATCCACATATTTTGTTGGAACAATTTCCTTTGCAACTGCAACCTTTTTTTGCCACTGGGCTTGGGCTCAAAACTTTACTGTTGCTTCTTACTTTACTATATATATTTCTTTGATTAAGACTAATTTTAACGGCATCATTATTAAGAGTATTGATGTTTGCGTTCTTTAATATTCTATTTTCACTCTGAAGTTCCAGAATTTGATTTTTGCAAATTTCTAATTCTTTTTGCAAAAGAATTATTTGTTTTTTATAATATTCAGCTTGATCGCTGTTTGAATCTTCAGTTTGAGCAACACTAACACCATTCGATTCTCTAAAACAATTAATAAAACAATAAATATGCAACGATTTCTAAAAAAAGTATCATTTCATCGCAGACTAATGTCAAATTCATTGAAATGTATACATTGAGCTGAAACAAATTAGTTATCTTTGGTAGAAGAGGACAAAAGTGTCAACATATCCAGTAATTGTTTTGGCTTAAACAATTCTGGTCCAGAAAAATTCATTACTTAAACCATAATAAGTTTTGCGATTTGGAAGTGTTCAATACTCACGTCGTGCCTGCAGATCTTAGAGTCTTTCTTGGAGCCATCTCGGGATATCGTAAACTTCAAATTAAAATTTAAAACATCGCGAACAAAGAATCACGATTTCAACAAGTTAATTAACTGTCGAACCGTTGCTGCCGTTTAAAATCCTGCTGGCCTTTAAAAATGCGACGTTGCGACTATACACAAAGGCTGGGATCTCCAAACGACAGTTGATAGTCTTCACAGTTTCACACACGTATGTATATGCGCAATTTGTGTATGTATGTGTTTACGTTCAACGTTGATTTACAGTTTTACGCGGAAAAGTTCTATTTTGAAAAAATATAACACTATTCTTTTTTTCAGCGTTGAAATTGCGAAATTAGACAATTACAAAAAAAGACAACGCAATAAGTAATAAGTTCGCAGTTAATATATTATAAAAACAGAAATAAATGAGTTGCTTCCAAGTGAATACCTCATAAACGTTATGTTTTAAGTTTTAACAATATAGTTTGCTATTAAAACGATAAACTTCTTTTTAAATAAACGTAAGAATTATTATCAAGAAACCGGTGTTATGCTCTTGTTGCGATTTGGCAATACTGTGTATGATTCGACACTGAATATAGGCAAATATATATACTAATTAAAATACGTATTCCTTACGTAAATAAAAATGTAAATAATTATATTACAATTACAATTCCTAAGTGATCACTTAATTAGAATACGTAACAGAAAAGGATAAAACTAGGTTTGTACATTTTTTGTTGTAGATAATGAATAATTTTTTCATTTTTTACTGTTTAAAATTATTATTTACTAATGCCTAGTAATATCTATTTATATGAAAAATAATTTATTACTGTATATCCCGAAAATTTGTAAAAACGATAAAATAATTCTGTTTAAAATTCACAGAATCACAGCAGCGCTCACAGCGCCCTCTGTTATTTGAAATTCATCAGCTGATCCGTGGATATATAGATATACATGCGCGTACTTGCGCTTTCGGCTTTTTATTAAAAAAATTGTCAACACGTGCTTTCTGTTTCTTATGTCAATGTAAGAAACAAATATAATGTTCGGCTTAATAATAGCAATAATTTAGCAATTAATATATAAACGCAGTTAGTAATTTGATGTTAATTTAAGAAAAATTTGTTTTGTCAACAAAAAAAATGGCTCGTGTTATAAACTTTTTCAAAGTTATTAGAAATAATTGGAAAAAATCCGTAGTCGGAGCAGCCGCATTTTCCTATGGTGTTTCCTATGGTGTAGATGCTTACAAGTAAGGATTTATAAATGTGATAAGTTTCAAAATATATACTTTTAATGTGAAATTGTTTTCTTACTTATATTGCCTTTTCATGAAGTAACATTTGTTTACGAGGCTTTTTATAATTCTGCGTTTGTTCTATTTTCAGTACGGAACAAATCATGAGAGAGTATTGCGAAGAAGCTGTTACATACGGAGATCAAACTCTACCTGCTCATGCAAAACCTCAACATATTACAGTCATTTTGAATCCAGTGGCAAAGAAAAGGTTAGTAAGTTAAAAATACTAAGTTTAGAATATATTTTGTAATAATTATGTATTTTTTTTTACAGAAAAGCTAAAAAGTTATTTGAAAAGTACTGCGAGCCTCTGTTACATCTTGCTGGTTTTGCAGTTACAATAATACAAACACAGTCTGAAAATCAAGCCCGTAATCTTATTGCCAATCTGAGTACTCATAGTGACGCGATAATAGTAGCTGGTGGAGATGGCACAGTGTCGGATGTCATTACTGGTGTCATGAGAAAATATAAAAATAATAGTTCAGCTATTCAGCAATGTCCTATTGGTATTTTACCATTGGGTCAAACAAATAGGGTAGCTGATTCATTGTTCAATGGCTATGAAGATTTAGTCGAAGTACGAAAACTTGTAGATGCTGCAATGGCAGTTGTAAGAGGGAAGACGAAGTTAGCAGACATAATTGAAGTAGAATTATTAGAGGTAAAAGTAGAATTGATACAAAAAGAATTTTTCTGATTAACTTTTAATTTATATTAAAAATATAATTTTTTAGAAAGATTCAGAACATCCACCAGAACCAATTTATGCGATGGGAGCTGTAGAATGGGGAGCGTGGAAAGATGCACATTCTAGAATGGACAAATATTGGTATTGGGGTTCCTTAAGAAGGTTAGTTATTAAAAAGATTCACTAGTTTTGAAATTACATCAGTTTTCAATTTCAGTTTTAATAACTACTTAAAAAATGTTTCAGATATGTTACATATGTTTTTAATGGATTCAAAAGTGATATAAATTGGGATTGTAATGGTGTAATTCGTTACTCAGATCCTTGCAGTGGTTGTTCCAAATGCTATAATAAAAATAGCAATAATAATCCACCTGAGCGACGATGGTGGCATGCATTTGTACCAAGGGCAAAAAATTATTCATCTGGTTTGTATCGATTATTAAATTCTTTAAATTTATTGAATGATTAATAATAAAACAACTTTATGTATTTGTAGGTGAAAATAACATTGATTACAGTAAAATTGTAAATGAGAACTGTGGTATTGTTCGTGAAGTACCCATATCTGCAACTGAGTTGCATATAGTAACTCAAAATGTGTACCAAACACCAAAAGGATCATTACCTTCAGTAAAAGTTGAATTAGGTAAAAAACTTAAATTATAATTATTACAATCACTAGTATATATTTATATCAAACTTAAATTCACACATCCTCTAAAGCATAGTGAATAACATAATAAGTAAATAAAAATTATTTTTAGGTCCTGAAAATGTTAAATATGCAGATTTTGTTACTGAAGGTTGGAGACGGTTAAAAGGAAATAAAACTTTAATAAATAAAACTCTAGAAGCCAAAGACATTGAGATTCATCCAATAAAATCAGATGATTTTGTAAATATTGAAACATTTTTTATTTCATGAATAATCTATGTAAAATATTTAAATACTAACTTTTGCATTTTAGGCTGACAAGGAGAGATCATTTTACATAGACAACGAAGAATTTGAATTGAAACCAGTAAAGTTTAAACTACTTCCAAAAACTGTTAAAATCTTTTACCTCGAAGATAAAGATACACAATAATATGAAATTTGTAAATATGTATAAAAACTTTGATTCATTTATAAGTAAATAATATAATGATACATGTACATATAAATTTGTGGAAAAAAAATACAATTTAGAGAAAAGTAATTCATTTTATTAATAGTTATCTTTCTTTTTTATAAAAAATGTTACCCTATAATTATTGTATAAAACGAATGCCTCAATATACTTATAATAAAGATCCATTTACTCTCTCAACATCGCTAACATGGTAGATATAATTCTTGATAAAAATACTTTTTCTCCATAAAACAGTATAAAAATAGAAGTAATTATTAAAAGGTGTATAAATATTATTGATTTTATATTTTTAAATTTTAAAACAACAATAAAATAATATTAATTAGCATCGTCGTAGTAGGCTTGCAATATAATAAAAGTAAAATCTGCATAAATGGCACAGAACATTTACATGGACAATTCTTAATTGCTTACTAAAATACTAATTTTTAAAACTATTAACATAATTGTTTATTACAATTTATAATATCAATTTTAACACTAATTAATTTTTTTAAATATGTATTAACAATGTGCTTTTTAAATTGAACAAAGTAATGGGTAATATGAAATTTAACTTTATAACAGTTTCTATATATCTAATGTAAAAATATACATATGTAATACACTTGAAATTATTTGTTAATAATGCCAAACTTAAATATATTTATGAAATTTCAATTTCAGTTTACTCAATTATATTAAATAAATTGAAACTTTTTATTCCCATTTGTTTGCTCAATTAAACTTATTTTTTCTATGCTGTCCAAGTAAAAATAGTATTAAATGTTTTAATTCTATTGAATAGAAAATTGAATAATAAATTAATTTTGATCTCACTGACTATCAGTGCTCTATAAAAAGTTTGTCTAAGTTATAAATACAGTAAAATTTGTATTGCTTTGAAGTAATTACAAAAAATTATATTTAATAATTAGAATAAAATAATTATTAAGTTATCAGAAAAATACTTGTTTGTTTTGGTACAAAAATAGTTATGGCAAATTTTGGCTATAAAATATTATTAAAAATTGTTTACTTATCCTACTATATCACAAGTCATAATTGTTGATTTGTTTCTGACGAGGAACGTGTTGTCGCTACATTTGTACTGTGCAGGTGCACATCGTTACTGCAATCTTTGATTGCTGGTCGAAAAAATTGTAGTAAAGGAGTAGCAGGACTCTTTGGCGTTTTTCTTGGTTCAGTGGAACGTGACCTACTTGTTCGACGAACTGGGGTAGTTAAATTTTTTGGGCTCGATAACTTTTCAGCACTTTTGCTGTTTCCCTGAGTATACCTTTCTTTCCTTATTTTAGTCAACCAGTCAACATTTTCTTTAGATTTTTGAGGTGACATTTCAAGTAAATGAGGTGCAGTTCCATCAATTACAAAGTTAGGTAAATTAGATGTTGGTGAAAAAGGGGTGGTCAAATCCAGTTTTCGAGATGTACTAGGAATTGGGTCGTCAGATTCATAGCCGCTATTCTGTTGACTTTCTCGAACGCTTGATGAACCCTCTGATTTATCGCCTGGGCTAAACAGACGTCGAGCACCTCTATTATCTAAATTTAAGCGTTTAGTAGGAGCTTCGACATTTTCTTGAATGGGAGATAAAATAGATTTGTAAGCTTGAGATAAATAATCACCAGTCATTTGTGCAAAACTTCTTTTTACAGATCCAGTATTATTGTGAGACTCTTCAACCAAATTAGGATTTGGAGTATTAACTAAAATACAAAAAGACAATAAATATTTATTTAGGTTAAATCTTTTAATTATAAAATAAAAAAATAAATTTGAAATAACCATAAATTACCAGGCGTGATATCTGATTCGGAAGAACTTTGATATTTAATTATTTTTTGAGGTCTGGTCATTGTAGGTGTTGTTTCTAGAGTGGATGATTTCCCTGCATCATTTGAAAGTTCTGGAATACGTTCAGCAAAACCACTAATTTTTAGCCTTTCCTCTTCACTAATATCTTCGTTTCCTACAGTCCATATTCTGTGACAGAAATCATCTGAACAAGTAACAATCTAAAAAATATAATGAATATAATAATGTAAAAATAAAAAATTTATTCAAAGCTTAAAAATCGTTTAAGAATCTAGATTTTTTAAATTAACTATTTTGTATATATTTTAATTTGTAAAAAGGTGACTTACCTTTGGCTCACCTACACTACACCATGTTATACAACTCACTTCGTCCGAATGACCAGAAAGTTTAAGCAAAGGTGGACCTGGCCTTTTTGTGTGCCAAATGTATGCTAATTCATTGCTTGAACCACTTGCAAGATATCTACCATCAGGACTTAAACATGCTTTCACGTAAAAAGTTGAAACTTTATGTCCATAATATTCTGCAACTAAAATAAACAGCAATAATTAATGTAAATTTGTTATGCTTAAATAATTCTAATACTCTTACCTGGGATAGTATCATATGTGGAAATATTGTATTCATAAATAGTATGATCCATGCAGCTTGCATACAAAGTAATTCCTGCAGGACAAACTAATAAAGATGTAAAACCATTGTTATTACTTTTTCCTCCATAAAGTAAAACATCTTTTGCTAGAGGATCCTTTTTGTGAGTGGTGTAATTTTTTCTAAGATCCCATACTTTAATCAAGCTAAAAAATTCATAAAAATTAAAGTAAATGAAATTTGAAAATTTTAAATAATAATTAATTATTTGAAATATACCCATCCTTAGTAGAACATGAAAATAATGTGTAATCATCTTGGAAAGCCAGACTTGTAATACTTTGAGCTTGACTTTGTTTTAAATTCTTCCTTCGAAATCTAGAAATATTTGTAGAGTGTGCATTAAATATAGCATTGTCAGGTTTTGGCCGATCATTGTAAGTTGCTCTAATATCCCAAATCATAATTGCTCCATCTCGTGCTCCAGTTGCAAAAACAGCTGAAATATATATATTATTTGCAACTAATAGCTTTAAAAATTTATCTTTATGACATAGCATTTATTTATTTTCACTTATTAAAAAATTAAGAAAAAAGATAATATAATTTGGAATAATTACCTTTATCACGGTGTCGAAATACAGCACTTTTGATACTACGTGTATGAGCACAAAATACTTGCATTTGCTTAAACTCGGATGTTGAGACATCCCACAAGCGAGCTGAGTGATCTCCAGACGCAGTAATTAATTTCATCTCCCCAGGCATCCATGCAATATCAAATATAGCATCGGTATGAGCCTATAGACAACAAAATATGTAAATAAATAATTTGGTAATTATAATTCTTAAATTAAAAAGTAAATAATGGTTATTAAATCAAACCTGTATCCCCTCCAATTGTGAATTAGGCTCTTGCTTAACGGATGTGTCTTGTAAAGCAAATTTTCCATCTTCATTGGCAAGAGCTATAACATGTTCATAACCAGCAGTAGAAGAAAACTGACAAGCAAACACTGGTGGTTCCGGACTATAGTCTGGTGCATCTGTATTTGGAGTAATCCCTCTGTAAACATTTTCTCGGTAACACTTCAGTCGCAATAATGCAAGATCGTAGTCTCGAATGAAATCTAAAATTAGAATGTCATTTGTAAGAATTTACTCAAATTAAAAGTTAAAAGCAATAAACTTGAAAAAAGCTATACGTCAAATTATAAAACGTAGCCTCGAGTGAAATTAATTTTTAATTTTAAGTAACAATACAATGAGAATCAACAAGTGCTGAAGACAAAGAAGTCGAAGGGTAACCTATTCCTCAGCGACGTTTTGAGTTACTTTTCTTGCAAAAGATGTAGCGTGCACCGCAGGCATTACTTACGTGAGCCTTCCTCCCGCCTGGCAATGGATCGAATGATGCTCATTATGCTCGACACTCAATACCTAATTTCATTTAAAAAAATTTCTATTTAACTAAACTAAACATTTGCAAGTTCACGCGGGAAAGTCTGTCATTTTTCCCGCAAAATTAGAGCCCCTCACTTGGAGTCACATGCGAAAAGCGCCATATGCAATGTGCAATCGCGAGTGGTAACCGTTTTTTTCTTTCTTTATCTTCCTACGGTGTTGACCTTTAGGCCACGTCCTTTAAATCTAAATTATATCAAAATAAATACTCTCTTCTCGATATAATCTATCTTCATTAATTCTGCACTGTTTCACTGATACTGTTGATTAAACTTTTGAAAGTGGTAACCGTTTTAACCGCTAGTTGAAATAATTGGCCTAGCTGCTAGCTCTAGCTAGCTAGACTCTAGCTCAGGCTACGTCTACAATTGCACCGCAGATTATACCCAGGCCGCAGCGCTTATTGGTAGAAAGTACCATATTTTTACCCCCTCTACTATACCCCATGCCAGAATTTCAAAGTTTTTATTGGCAATTAATTAATTACGTTGACACATCATGACTATAATTATTCAATCAATCAATATAGTAAATAGTTGGTATCGCAGTGGTAAATGGAGTCCAATGGGCCACCTTGAGACCTCATTCCTGAGAAAAAATCATTTTTCACACGATCTCAATGTCTACAGTGATAAAATTAAGTTAGTTTAAACAGTTAAACTGACGTATCCCAAATTTTTTTTCGGAATAAGCTGATAACACAACTAATTAGTTCAAGTTATCACTTATAATAAGTGATAACTTGAAGGCTACCCCTTACATTTTTGTAGAAACACCCTCACACTCGCAGTTCGATTCATCGATTTCTTCCGAGCTGTCGATTGCTTGTAACGCGATGTTTACATTGTGATGTAGGTTAAATTTTGTTTAGTTACTTATTACTTATTATTATTACTTATTATTAGTTTATTAAAAAAAAAAGTAGTGTGTTTAACAATTTGTTTATGGTTTAATTACAGTTTTAAATGGATAAATAAAGTAATGGACGAAAATTTCGAGGGTAATAATGCTAAAGAAAATGTTGAGGATAACAACGCTAAAGAAAATTTACTTTCCCAATCTTATTTAGATAGTATACAAAAGTAAGTGTTTGTTTGGCAAGCAGAAGCTTATAAGTAAACAAACAGACCTTTTTTTCTTTAAAAATAGTTAAATTTATTTTGATTTTTTAAGGGTTACAGGTAACAACAAAGCTAGTCTTCTTGATTTTCAAATTCCAGCTGATCTTTTGGAAAAGCGTAAAAATGATTGGAATGCATTGTTTGAAAAGTATTCGTCATTTGTAAGTAAATTATACTAAAGGGATATATTAACAACCCTCATAACAAAAAAGGATAAATCTTGTAAAGTAAATTAAAATCATTAAATCTTAAACAAATAAATAATGCAATAATTTTTTTATAGGTATGCGAAGAACAAGATGAACCAGAAGAAGATGAACCAGAACAAAATGAACCAGAACAATATGAATCAGAACAAGATGAATCAGAACAAGAGGAGCCAGCGCAAGAGAAACCAGAACAAGATGAACCTACACAAGAAGAACCCGAACATGAGAAAGAAGAATGCGCAACAAAAAATAATCAACGTTTTCCAATGCGAAAGCCAATGTCTATGGTCCAGTATTGGGTTAACACGGGTAATCAACCATATGCAACAAATAATTTGGAAGAATCTCGATCAGAATCTGGATCTTCTTTAGCAGAAGAATACTTAGAAGAAGTGGAAAATATGAATTCACCTTGTCAAATGATAAACACTAGTTTAGAAAAGAACCACGAGACAAATGAAACTTCCAGAAACATGCATTTAAGATTGGCTAATTCTTCTGGTAGTTCTGTAGATACTGTAGCTTACATTTTAGCAAATAATAATACTACCAAAAAGGCAGACACTATAGCAATAATGGAAGGCTCAAAAATTGTAAATAAAGAACTGTCGCATCATTCAGTAGCAATTAACTACAAAGAGAAAGTTAATAAAAGTAAAAAAGATGTTTCATTCTTGGACAATATGCTGTTTAATTTAAAGCCAACTGAATTGGATGTTAACATTGCTAAGAATATTAATAAAAATGTGGAAAATATTAATAATGTTAACAAAAATCTTCAAAATAAAAGTCAAAATCAAGAAAATTGTAGCAATGATAGCGATGAATCAATTTTTAAAAGCAAATATGATTTTCATATTCTATCTCAAAATTCAATAGATGAAAATAATGATGTTGAAAAGGCATTGCCTGTTAGTATTATAGAGAACAAAACATTTAAAAGGAAAAAATTATACAACAATTCAGAATCTCCCGCTGAATTTACACCAGTCTCTGAAGACAATGCTAGTCAGCTAACATTTAGACTTCCAATAAAAAAGTGTGAACATCCAGCTCTAGAAACTCCCAGAATATCTTCTAGACCGTCATATCTTGTTAGATACCAGAGATTGAAATTAAGGACTAAGCGGAAAAGTCGTATATCCCATTCTTTTAAAATGTTACAATCTCAGAAAAATGGTGAAAACCATCAGTTACAAAATTTATCGCAAGGTGATTCTCAGACAATTAATGAGGTAGAAAAAATTAATGATCAAATTTTGGAAAAAACAGTTGATTGTAGTAATGATATTCAGATACAAGAGCACTGCAAAAGAAAAAGTATTTCATTAAATAAGAATTTATTAAATGATTTTGAAAAGAAAGCATTGAATTTAAAACCATTAGTTATTCCTTTACAGAGGTTGCCCTACAAATATGATTCTATTGAAATAAGGTCAATTCAAGAAAAACAGCTTGATTCTTTAAATTTAAACAAAGATGAAAAAATAAATAGTACAAAAAACAATTCAGAGTGTTCACCAAGTAAAAAGTCTCGTGCACTAAAGGCAAAAAGTGATAATTATAAAAATTTGATCAATGGTGTATCTCCAAATTTAACCAGTATTGATGAAAGTGATAAGATCGATTTTAAATCATCTATAACCAAATCACATAGTTTTTCATCTCAAGCTCAAAAGAGTTACAGCAAAAAATCTATGAATTATATTATTGCTTTTTCTTCCGATGATGAACCTGAATTATCAGTTTCAAATCTAAGACAAAGTACACAGAAACTTTTGAAAGAAACATCTCAAATAAAAAATTCTTCTGATGTTAATGATTATTCAGAAAAAGAATTAATAGATTCACATTCAAAGGATGATGATGTAGATAATAAAATTAGTATATCTGAATCAAATAAAATAAAAAGTGAGAGAAAGAAACATGACAGTAAAAGAAAAAGTGACAAGATGACTAAATTAGTACAATCGGAAAAAAATAGAATGACTGGTGCAAGCTGCAAGAGTTCGATATTGGAAAGTAACAATAAATCCAGCTCTAAATGTTTTGCATTTTCTAAACAAATGGATGGAAAGCTTTCACTTATGTCATCTGACGAAGAGACTATAATCTTTGAACCTAAAGATTGTTCAGTATCAAATAAATTTTTGGAAAAAAGTAAGGAAAATCGATCTCCTGGTAACAAAGCTTTGAAAGAAAAATTTGATCAGACTTCCAGTAACACATTATTTTTAAATGAAAAACAGAAGTCTTCATCAAATGAAAAAAAATCAAAAGTTTTGGAATCAAAGACTGTGCCATTAAAAAAGAGTAGAGTAGGGAAAAATCTTAAATATAGTAGAAATACTTCCTCTTCCTCTGAAGAGGATTTACAGTTACCAGTGAAATCTAACTTCAATTGCAAACCGAAACTAATTTCAAGTGCTGCCAAGGATAACAGTGCTAAATCATCGCCAGCAACTGAAGAAACTGTTTCCCATTTAATTGGTGATTTGTCTGCAAAATCAGTATTGTTAAGTAAGAACGAGAAAAAATTAAGTCTTCTGGAAGAAAGGATAAACAAAATAAAAATGAAAACTCAAAGTACTTTTTTAAATTCTGACAATAGTCATTTAAAAACTCTGACAACACAAACATGTCTACAAATAGATTCTTCTGAAGAGGAGAATATCATAGAAAATAAATCTTCAGTAAAAGAAATGGTTAAAAAAAAGACTTGGCTAAATAAGAACAAAAGGTCCTTTGGAGATCACTCTGAAGTGTCAAGTGACAAGTCTAGAAATAAGAAAGACAGAGAAACATCTAAGAAAGAATATTTATCATCTAAAAAACCTAAAAGAAAAATTGAAAAGTTTATGTCTTCAGATGAAGAATGTGTTATACCTCTGAAAATAAAATCAACTTAAAATGAAATTGATGTGCGCATTAAAGAATGAATGAATGATCAGTCTATTGTTTGATGTTGCAATAATAATAGTACAACAAATTATATAAATTTCAATTGTATGTCCTTATTTGTGCTGAATTTCTAAAATATATATTGTGTATGTAAGGAACTGTAATTTTTTCAATGTATATATTTGTGCTGTGTAAACATACATTTTTAAATCATTTTTATTTATCAACTTATTAGTTTATTCATAAGAAATGTTGTAATTGTAACATTATTAAGTAAAAGGCTTAAAAACTGTACTGAAAATGCTAGTTTTTGTAACTGTACAAATAAATTTGTCTAGCATAAGAAAAAGTAGAGAACGAAAAAAAATTATATATTTCGCTAATAAAAAATTTTTATCTATATTTGTATGTGAAATATAAAAATTACTGTAGGGTTTTATAAAATAAATATTTATAAAGTATTTATTTGTATAATAAATATTTAAAAAAATTAAAGGTGTCACTGTTTTTTATAGATGTATTATACATTATCGAATAGCAGATCCAACGATGTGATGTCTAGATAGAAGAAGGTAGTGCGGTTGAGATACGTAACCCTGTAGTACAATATTTTTCCATTTTACTTGTTTAAATCCACACGTCTCTATATCCTGCGTGGGATTTGAATTTAATCGGCAGCCTTCGAAAAAAGTGGGCCATATTTTTGTTTTCGTTAAAATAACTTGGATCCAGGAGATGAAAGATCCTTGATCGGCAGGCACGTGCTCGAAAAATAAAAATATTCCTTCCTGTCAAACAAAATGTCATTATTTAAATTATTTGATTAAAAATTAAATTTCGTACTTTTTAAAAGAATTTGTAAAACTATAAACGTAGGCAGCAGAAAAAATGTTGCAATAAAAATTACTACTGTCGTAGTCATTATTAAAATGGGGTCTAATTCGGAAAATTAAAAAAATTTATATAGTGACTATAGTTTATTTTAAAATGTTTAATTTTACTAAATATTTTAATTTCAAAAATGGATGTATCTATAGTCACTATACTAAATACTGTAAATTTTCCAGCTTGTCCTTGCTTTAGTAAAAATCAGATAATTAAAATGATTTAATAATTGTTAAATTTTATTAAATGCAGTAAAAATCGATCAAATCTCTAAATATGAATATGTGAAACTCAGAAAATGTAAATAGTGACATATTGCATGTGAAAAGTCTTCCACTTACTCAATATGTGAAAGACTTTTCACATATGTCACTATTCACATTTTGTAAGTGAAATTTCACATTTTAAGATTTACACGCTATAGTAGTTTTTAATGAATTTATTATTTTATACACGGAAACACATTTATTGTATTAATAAAATTCAAATTTATGGAATTATAAAATTTCAAAATTACTTTGAATTGCAAGATGACAATCAATCATTTAATATATGTAATGTTTCAATATATTTTGATGTTACTAGTATTACTAACAATTACATTATATAATTATATAAAAGTTAATATAATTATATAAAAGTTCGAAGCAATTCAAAATGAAACTCGTCGATCTACACAGTAAAAAATCGGGTAAAATGCTACGAATATTAACACTTGAGTGACTACTATTAATTATGCAAGTTCTGATAAAAAAACACTCAATACACCTTAGTAGAAATCGCCAATTTATAGCCGCCATATAACTTTAAACTGGCCTCTTATATACTTATACTATGCAAAGATCAAAACTGGCTAGGTTTTGATCAGTAACTGGTCAAAAATGCTGATTTAAATTAATTAATCTTGAAAATTAACGATCTCTACCAGGGCACATTCAATTACATTTAAATGTAGGCTTTGCATTTATTTCGCTGAGTGCAATTGAAATCGAGGATTGGGAATATTTTATACACTCAAATGTAAATGTAAATTGAGTGTATAAAATAATATTCCCAATCCCTGATTATTTAACGTTCAATATTTATACTATGTATATAATATATATCCCACCTTCTGTACCTATAATGCACAGGAGGTGGTGGGTACCTGTAATAATATGTGCATGCAGGATGTGTACTACTTATAATCCGACAAATATAACTGATTGTATAACATACCGGTGCAAGAACGCGGCGAATTTCTTTCAGAGTTTCCGTCACTGATTTCGACGAGCAGAGGGATCTCGTGGTGACAACAGCGTCGATGCTACCCGATGGGATTTCTTTCAACGAACTGCCATCGCCTATGATGATCTTTTCAAATACTATGTGGGAGAATTGCCATGACTTATCTCCGTTTATCAAGTATTCCTCCAATTTGCGATTCCAATCTACGCCGACGAAGTGGGTTCCTTCTGGATAATACTGAATGTTGTCGCCTGAAAAATTATTTTTTTTTAATTAGTATATTGCTTGAAAAGTCGAACAATAGAATATTATTACTATGCAGCTAATGGTGCTAATATGCCTTTTAAAAGAGCATTACAATCGTTAACACTTGGATTTTAATTTATTTATATATAGGTATATGTAATATATATGCTACAGCTAAAATGTGCAAAAAATTTTAATGTCAAAATGTAATTGCAATCAATTTTATATCTAATTAAAGAAATTTCGGGACAAAAGTCGAAAGCCGAAAAGGCATTCTACTAGGATAGGTATCTAATAAAACCAGTAAAAATTAAATTAATTAATATTTGTGCTTTATGTGCCATTCCTTATATATTTAATCTTTTTTCTCGTATTCAATCATAAACTTTCATCGTATTCGCCTTCTATAGTCACCTAATAGAGCATGCTAATGGACTCCCATAGGTGTACATTCAAAAGTGCTAAATTTGCAATATTTTGCCTTAAATTAAGACATATTTATGCTTTATGTGTCCCATTCCTTTGATATTTAATGTTTTTTCCCGTATTCAATCATAATTTTCATCGTATTAGCCTCCTAGTCACCTAATAGAGTCCCAATAGACACCCACAGGTGTGCCCTCGAAAGTGTTAAATTTGCAATATTCTTTCTTAAATTATTGTATATTTATCCATTATATGACCCATTTGAACAATATTCAATGTTTTTTCTCATATTCAATAATCATTTTTATCATTTTCGTCCCAATAGTCACCTAATAGAGTGCCAATAGACACCCATAGGTGTACATTCAAAAGTGCTAAATTTGCAATATTTTGCCTTAAATTAAGACATATTTGTGCTTTATGTGTCCCATTCCTTTGATATTTAATGTTTTTGCCCGTATTCAATCATAATTTTCATCGTATTCGCCTCCTAGTCATCTAATAGAGTCCCAATGGGCACCCACAGGTGTGCCTTCAAAAGTGTCAAAATTTGCAATATTCTCCCTTAAATTAACGTATATTTATGCTTTATGTGACCAATATGTGCACTATTTAATGTTTTTTTGCCGAAATTCAATCAATAAGCACGTAAAAGTTAATCGTTTTGCAGGCGTAGGGTAAGGTATATCTATATATATGAATGCCGTGAAGGTGGTGGGGGAAGCGGGCCTCCGCAGTTCGCGAGCTGGGTGCCAGTCAGTGCCAGGCGATCAGTCTTGGCGGGAGGAGTCCGACGGGGAGGTCACGTCCGTTTGGATCTGGTGATTTGCATCAAGTTGTATTATTACTCAATGCACTGACGGGCCGTAATGTGTTTAATAAATTAATAGACGCCATTTTATTTTGACCGAGTCATGACGCGGTAGATGGTAAAGCCGTTAAACTTTTCAAACTCTAATTTTACATTCACTGTGTAATCCTATCGTAAAATCCTTTATCTATGCATCCGCCGTATATGATATTCCACCGTAATAAGTACCGTTGCAGAATATTTCAACATTATTTTTTGTATTCGGTTATGAGGTACAGTATAGGCGACCATAGGCACAGAGTAATACTTATCCTCCTAAAAGTGGCTTTATTTTACTTTTTTATAGTGTCTTATTTTGTTTATCTTAAGTTAATTACTGCGTAAATATAAATTTTTATTCAAAATCCTTCAATTTAAGCAAATATGTCATTGTCGGAGAGTTGGAACAATATTGGTACAATGTCATAATGACATTCCGAATACACATTTTCTATTCTGACACATATAATTTATTGATTAACTGAAATCTTGATTTACTTTTAAGTTAACAACTGTTATTTATTGATTTTTTTTTTAATTTTATTAAATTTAATGATTTTTTGATAAGTTGACGATAAATTTTTGTTCGTCATTTAGAAGCACGCTTACAGTTATCGATTCTTGATAGTTGATTATTTCCAGTATTAACTTTCTATTCTCTTATATCATTTATGTCTATATCAAAATAATATTTTTTCAGTGGTGAAACAGAAAGAGCTAAATATGTGTTAGACAGTGAGCTACACTATACGTGACGTATACACTTGGATATAGGCTGCAGAGTCCAGATCTGCAGAAGGAGCATACTTATTTCAAATATAAAGAAACCTCCCTGATTAAATTTCCCTGATGCTGCTGTTAAAAAAGGGAGGAGAGGCAGGGCCTTGTACACTAGCTGCCAGCAAGATATTTCATGGTGGATAGAAAGGTATTATATCTCATTTTTATGCTGGCTATTTATTTATTCACCAATTAAGTAATAATAAAATAAAAAATTTTCAGTAATGAAAGTGCAGAATTTGGGATGTGGTGCACTCTGCCACCAATTATTGTTGGCAGATTCTGCTTTAAAGAGAAATAGAGGTGTGTGAAATATTTATTTAAAGACACGCAGAGTATATATTTATTGGATTCTTTAATTCGACTTATGACTATGATATTTTGGTAGTGTAGTACGCATTTAATTATGGTGTTTTAAAATTAACGAGTTTCAATAATAAAAGTTTTAAATAATTTAAATCACTCAAATAAATTAAATTAAATTTATTTAAAGTTATATAATTAAAGTTATATTATAAAGTTATTTAAAGTTAAATAGTTAAAGTTATATTATAAAGTTATTTAAAGTTATATAGTTAAAGTTATATTGAAAGTTATATAGTTAAAGTTATATTTAAAGTGATATTAATAATTAAATTAAATTTAAAGTTAAAATTAAAGTCAATAAAATTATAAAATAAATTAATAAATAAATAAAAAAAACAAGTTTAGAAGAAATCAGTGTCAAGAATTATAATTTGGTGAGTTATTATATTATATGAATTCAAATATAAATATAAAAATTTTAATTGGAATATTTTTAATTAAATATTTTGACTAGTTCAAAAATCTAGTAAATTACTCGTTGACTAATTCTTTAAAGAAATAGTCTAAAGATTGTTGCATCAGAGATATAAATCTCATGAACACTACTATAGTAATAATTTTGCGATTAATGACTCTGACAATAGTATTATTCATTTTATTATCAATATTTAATATGTAATATTGATTTATGTTTTTCTTAACTTTGAGAATTTAGTAACATTAATAGTGGAAAGGAGAATACCAGGCCATGGGGCAATAGGAACCTTTGGGACGTAGTAGGCCACCCTTTTAAATATGTCCCATGACCCGTTATATGCCCCACTCTCCCCTAATTATTTTAAGTAGCATTTACAAAGTTGAGTTTCATAAGAGTACTCATGAAATTTAATTGATTATACTTAATGCTTCAAGTCCCCATTTTCTGTTTTAACAGTTATATAAATAGATAAATTTCTGAAGCACAGCGTTAATAGCATCACTGGTCTTGGTATAAAAAAGTTTTAAACTTAAAGTCTTTTGCAAATATTTTGTATTGTTAGATTCATGCAATTTTTGTGCAATAAATTACTTCAATTTAATTTAAAAAAATAAGCATAAGAATGCAGAACTTTTTGCACAACTTCTTCTACATCATGCGCTCTGAACAGTTTCATTGATACTTACAAAATTGATATAGTAATTCGCGGGTATATTATAAACTATTAATTTAATTTTTAGTACAGTATGAAGAATGAATTTTATAGATTAATTTGACCAATTTGAGATAAACTTACAGTGCAATTTAATGAATTTAAAATCTTGTTTATTTTTGAGAATTTTTTTAAATGACTGTTAAACTTTTTCCGGGTTTCCCACGCAAAAATAGTGCCACCCAAAGCTGTGCACTGTTTCACAACAGATCCCGAGCTCTGTAAAAATATAGTATCGCCAAATGCGGTGCACAGCCGTTACAAAAACAAGATGTAGATGTATATTATTAAGTATTTTTATTAGCTTGAACTAAGTTATCTTGCTACATGAGCTAATATACATATAATTATATATTAACTTAAGTTATGTAAATGGTGCAACCAATACTGTGAGCGACTGTTAAAAGGGATGCAGAACTCCCCCTTCCCTGACCTTCAAACCGAATGAATCTGAAAAATTAAATGCTCGATGCTGAGAAAACTCACCTAAGTTACAAATAAAGGGAGTTTCTTGAAGAAAAATTTCTTCAAAGATATGTACTTTTTATAAACTGTCATAATCTTTAGAAAAACACTAATAGATATTGGATAATTTTTTTCATTGAATCTAATTGAAACTTTGTACTTACTGACTATTAGCCAAGGGGCTTCAAAGGAAGAGCTCCATATTTTTTTTATAACACAAATATGAATTTCCATTTTACCTTTTATTTTACCCAAATAATATCTCATTTTTCCATGCCCCATGACTATTATTACGTTTTCCTCTTCTCATAATTAAGAGGACAAAAAAGTGGTCTTATTTGTTAGCTTTAATACTTATTTATCCAAAAAGGTTTGTTTGACTTCACTTTTATTTGTTGCATATTTTTTTAAGATATCAGATTTTATGTTAGCAGCTGCAACAAACGTTTTATGGGCAATTTTTCGCTTTTTAACGTAATATTAATGCTATATAAAATTAAATTAAAATTTGTTCATTATCTTTATCGAGGTGCAAGTGGTGGTCAGCCTATTGCATCGCTATAAGAAACATAGAGCTTTATAAAAAGTCACTTTTTTATTAAACGTGGAGAAGCTTCAATCTTCAAATATTAATTTCAAATTTTTTTTTCGGTTTTCCCTGAGATGCAAATAACATAAATAATGGTTTTGCTTTTAAAATTAATTAATTTAGTGAAAAAACGAATATTTATAAATATTTTTAGATGCTGCCTGATAAAAATTGATACATAAAAAATGATGATGAAAACAGTTGGTGACTTAACGGAGATAATTCTTATTTTGCAATGAAACGTCTTTTTAAACGTTGTTTGCCCATTTATTATTACTAAAAATGAAAAGCTATTTTTATCATTGTTTTTAATTACAACTACTTCAATATTAGCTAAAGAAAACGGTCAGCATTAATCAGCATTATATATAGATATCTTTAAGTTAATAATAGTATAAAAGTATAAAATAAGCAGTTTTTAAGAAATAATGCAATATCTGCATAATTTCGTAAATATTATTCACTATAGAAGTTATTAATAACTGTATTCTTTAGATTTGTTTATCGTTGAAAATACTCAAGCACTTATTTATTCGATATTATTTACTAAACAATTTTACGTCGTATCTGTAAAAATGTTTAGATAAGATGCGGAGTAGTGAAAATTGTTTATACGAATTCAACACATAAGTGATTATGAAAATTAAATTCAAATCTCTTTTACGCGTTGTAGTAGCTTGATAAAAAATATATCAGTTAAACTTCAGTTTTCTACTTGCATTTGCAATTCATCGATTCTCGAAATCTTATAATGAGATGACACAGGCACGCAAATGAGGTCCAGTACTTTCCACAAAATCAGTCTATACGTTTGCAAACGCTCGGAAACGAATCTGTTATGGTTATGAATTACTTCAAAAATTTGTGAAAAATTTCATATTTTATATAAGTGTATAGTGGAATAAATTCTGTAATGCATATGTTAGTGATTTTCTATCCTAATGAAAAAAATGGGTGGTTAAGTTTTCTAATACTGGGACCACCAGGTCAACACACAAACATTATGTCAACAACATAATTTAGTCTTGTTGAAAGTACTGGACCTCTTTGTATTGGTGTATTTTTTTGAATGGGTGAATATAATGATTGTGAAGGGATTTGATTACAAAAAGAAGAGAGAGAGAGAGAGAGAGAGAGAGAGAGAGAGAGAGAGATCGCGTGCGTGATAAAAGATTATTATTTTAAGAAGAAGCACACATATGCAAAATTGTCACAGATTTACAGCTTAAAAAGCAAACCGAAAGTAGTTCTTTTCGACTTAAACTGACTAGCCTTCTCCTTGTACTGCGAACTCCACACTCGGTCTAAAAAGCCCAACTTATTCAACATTAATTGAAATAGTAATATAAAGCTATGCGTTTATGATTCTATTTCGACTAATGGTTATAATAGGAAGTATATATTTGAATAGCAACATTTTGAACTTTCTATTTTAATTTGTATCATTTTTCATATTACTTCTTCTCCAGCATCGCTATCTTCTCATTTTTCATCTTCAGTAAAAGATTTAGAAAAAGAGGAAAAGAGATAAAGTATTTTAATATGAAAGTGCACATAGTGACCTGTTTTCACGCCAATTTCTAATATGCGAATCCTTCCTAAGGAGCGTAAAACCTCGTCGTGCGAAACTAACTCCTCCAATGGTTGAAACAACTGCTTTTTGTAAATAGACGCCAATTCGGCGCACTCGGATTCGAAGCCAAGTAAAAACGCTTTAAAATGATGCTGCCGAAAGCGGGCCCACTTCCACGAAATTAAGGACGACAAAATGACGGTAGCGAGAAAGATAAGTCCGTATTTAGCGACGATGTCGCGCATCCACAAGTCACTCGTACTCATTATTCGCGCAAATTGAATAGCGCATTATAAACTTGTCGCGGAGCGGAGTTTCGAGTAATACTGCCCGTGCTCGAAAAAACTCGTTGGCCGCGACCTGCAGATACGCATAATCGCGTCCGATGTTTGCCGGGATGATGCTCCGTCGGCGTACCAATAATCGTATCTGCATATTACAGTCTAAATAATCGACCGTCGCGTTTAAAGTTCAAGACGCGTACAAAAGTCCAATCGCCGCATTAACGATAAGATAAAAAAAAGTCGCAACGACTTTATTGAGTGATACATATATAGTGCATGTAATATTTGATTAGTCGCCGAAAATTTTTTCTCCTACACCGAATGGTTTTTTAGTGATTTCCCCTTGTCTCTCACTTATTTCACTTTTTGACATATTTTTATAATGAAAATATTTGACATATTTTTATAATGAATTTTTCAGATGCTTTTGTAAAATTTCTCAATAGTGAATGAGTTTGCAATAGATGTTCGAACTGCCGATTGGGATACCAAAATTAATGGTTCTTATTGAAAAAAAAAACTAAACTGACTATAAAATGACCTTTAAGATGAGGTTCAAGGTCAAATCCGAGGTCACCACTAAATTTCTTTCTTGTTAAGAAGTACATAAGATTAGATCTTGTTTATTTTTTCTTTTCACTAATCCT
>UXGC01000805.1:17371-52981 GCA_900480045.1 Eurytoma adleriae | reverse complement strand
TTGATTTTCAATGTTTATTTCAATGTTTCGTTGATTTTCAATGTTTGTTTCAACATTTCGTTGTAAACGTTGATTTTTTACACGTTGATTTTCAATGTTGATGATTAAGAAATGTTGAAATCAACATTGAAAATCAACGTGTAAAATCAACGTTTACACCGAAATGTTTAAATCAAAATTGAAAATGAACGTTGAAAATCAACGTTTACAACGAAATGTTGAAATAAACAATGAAAATCAACGTTTATTTTAACATTTCTATTTTCAGCCGGGAACCAATCAACCTTTAAAAAGAAGCGAATTTTCCAAACGAAGCAACAGCAAGAAGCACTGTAAAGATCGCCGAGGCATCCGAAAAATTTGGCGAGAAAGCGAATTGGAGGAACGAGATCGGCGCTCGTTTCCAGTTTACGAAACGTCTCTATCATCCGGCGAGGCCAATGGCTCACGCGCGGGGCCCCACGGCCTCTAATTGAATGTACCCACGGAGTGGAATTACGTCCGCGCGCGGAGCGCAAGATGCGATTCGCATTCCGACATCGAGTCGTAGAGACGCTGCTCGAGCCCGGCTGAATTTACAATCGACATAAACGCGACGTAGGCCGTAAATCGAGCGGGGCAGGCCGCCGGCGCGCGGGGATTCGAGGCGGAATCGGTCAAATCCTAAATCAGGTTCAAAACGAACTTACGACGAGTCCCCCCGGTTATCTATAAATGTTCCGAACAATTATTGTTCGGCTGGATTCTCGTGGGAAACTTCCAGCGGTAATTCAAAGTGGCCGATGTAAAAGTGTCTTTATCGACGAGCCGGGATATTCGGGTTGTTAAAATTTAACTTTGTTGTATTTAAATGTGCAATATTTCTTTTGCTGCAGAGCGAATTAATGAGTGAAGTAATTCAATTTATTAAAAAGTTTCAACAATTTTTAATTTATTGGTATGAGAATAATGTGGAAAATAGTAAATTGGAATTAATTTTTTAACGTTATTTTGTTTAAAAAAATGTGCTGTGTTTCAACTTTTTCTTTTTAGCAAATACGTTCAAAATAATCACTTTTATTACTAGTTTTATTAAACTACTAGTTTTAGTGCATGATAAGAGGTACATATAAGTAAGCACTGCGGCCATTTAATTATTTGTTTAGCGACCTTCTTAAAATATTGTAATAGTTATTGAAGTTTTGCAGTATGCTTTTTAAAGTTACAATTATATTATTAATCACATTCTATCTTTCACTTGCAGCTGGAAATGAAGGTACGTAGAAGTGTAGTAAGGAAATAATTCAATTGAAATTAATTCACGTAAAATTTATGTTTAAAATCACTAGATCAATGTGTCGCTGATTGTAAAAGTTAGTATCTTAGTATCCACTACGTACTATACTTAAATAAACTAGTAAATTTTAATTTTGATTTAATTTTTTCAGAAAATTATCCAATAAATGAACAAGTAAGAAAATGGTGCTTGGATTCATGTGATTCTTAATGTAAAAAACACTTCCGATGATTATGAACAAAAATAAATAATTATTTCTTTCATTCGGTATTTTCTTTTAGCCGCTTGAATGAATCAGAACCTGAATAGTTTGTTGCATCAGTATTTAACATTTTCTACAAATCTAAATTTGTAATTAAGATATACTTAAATACTAGTATTTAAGTGAAAATTTCATTTGCAATTTGAAGTACCATAATATTCGAACATTACTTGCTTGTTAATTACATCTGGAGAATGGAGTCTTTTAAGGTCTATCCAACAGCTTATTTCCTTCATTCTTTAACCAAGTATTGAGATTATTTATATTTTTGAACTTTGAATTAAAAAATTGTCATCAATCTGTAGGTAGAAGACACTTTCAAACAGACTAACATAAGGAATTCTGAGAAACAGGTCATAGATTCTGTGAAAAGATTGCACTAGATACGGACAATGCTTTTATAAACCTCATACTTGAGGACACCGTTGGGTCGGGCTCCAATGATGTCCAAAAGCAAAAAATATTCGAATTCTGCTAAAACTATTCAGAGAAGGTATTAAATAAAATTATGACTGGTACACAAATTAGATTTGCAGAAAGTGTTAAATGCGGAATAGTGTAATAAACGATATAAATTCTTAATTCAAAATCTTCTTTTTCCACATCAAAGAAGACAATTTCATGAAATAAGTTAAAAAAGTTGTTGAAAGAGTCGTTCAATCTTTTAGTTGTTGTTAAAAGTTGTTGTTTCAAGTTCCCCTTTAAAAAGTTGCTTTATCTGACCTAAAACTTGACTGCAACTTCTAGACCTCCATTCAACGCGTAGTCAACGATTCTATTCAAAATAAACCATTCGAGGCACCTTTGGCATCTCTCCAGGCGCGTCCCGCGCAACTGGCACGCGTGAACTTGAGCGGCCGCGCGCATCGGCCGGCACTTTCGCGCGTCCCATTCTCACCGCGCGTCGGCAATTAATTCGCGCGGCCTCGTAATACCCCGGGCCCGGCCGATCGCCGCGCGTATACGAGGCGGCGGGGCGATCGGGCACCCGAGGCGCGACACGGAAACCCAGTTGCGCGGCGAGGACGTCCACCTACGCGCGCGCGCGCACGGCTCGTTACCCACCGGCCGCGACGGATGCTAACGTCGATTAGGCCAGGCGCGCGCTTCTACGGGGAGCCGTGCCCCAAGGACTCCCCCCCTTCGGCTTTTCGCGTTTCGACATATTCGCGCGGAACAATGCTTCTTGAGGCGAGGGACGATGAGCTTTCGTTGCTACGCGCGGCGGAGATGCGGATGAGTTTGTCGACCTTATAAAGGGCTGCGTTTAAAAAGCAGAAGGCAGGAGCACAAGAAAATAAATTATTAAAATACTGCATATATATAACGTGCAAATATTTGTCCATTATATGTATAGATATATAAATAATTAATTCTATGAGGCTTGGTTCTTTTTAAGTGTGCAGCCCTTAAGGTAGCGTTTAGACGGTGTCTTTTATTTTTCATGATAAGAATCTTAAAAATGCGAACGGCATACTTGAAATTTAAAAAAAAAATCTGTAATATCTCCATGAATTAATTGTAATAATGAATTTTTAAGCTTGAATTAATACAGACGTAAGTTTATTTACAAACGCAACAATCTTTTTATTTAGCTATTACCACTGACTCGACTTCAAAGCTTTAAATGTGCGCGGCAAATTTGAAATAGAAATGTGTACCTATAAATAAATAAGAGAAAAATTTTGTGTTTACCAATAAATTTTCTTTATTTTTATATTAATTCGACATTTCAACCTTAAAAATAGTGTATTTCATTTACCTACTACTCAGTGTAATAATTGATTATACAATTTCTTAAACAATTTAAATTTGCCGTGCGCATTTTATGATTATTACAAAAAACAAGTCACCAACTAAGCACACCCCAAATTGTGCGGAATCTTTCGTGTTTTTCTCTCTCGACTACTCGCGACGCGGTAAACCGTCTTACTTTCGACAGAGGTCTCGGTTGTTCCGCGCGACAGTCGCCTTACGCAGGAATCGTTTTCTTGGTTTTAGTGGGCTTTTTTTGTTTTGTTTGGTTTGGAAATTCAGTGGCATTGGGAACTGTCTCTGTTTGCTTTTCTTCGAGAAGCTTATGTAAACTTAACTTTTTGTTGAAACATTTTTTTTAATTTTTATAGTTGCGTGCACTGATAAACATTACGATTTTTAAGAAAGTATTTGAATGAAACGAGCAGAGAATTATTTTCTTGAAATAAGACTGCATTTTCTATATTTTATATTACAAACATGTGTATGTATCAAAATAAATGAATTTGTTATTAAATTTTGATTTACTGCATTTATTTCAAGAATATAACTTTCAATTTTGATAATTTCTTGGATTTATATAATATTTTGCTGAATTGCCTTATTTTCGTTAAACTTGAGCAATAAATAAATAAATAAATAAGTAAATTAGATTTTTTTATCGCAGTGATAATTTAATACAGTGCTGAATTGAATATTTTATAAACTTTAGTGGTTCGCACTTATGGTTTGTGTACTCGTATTAAACTTAGCTTGCGGTTGTAGTCACGATACTGTGTTACGGTAACTTGCGGTCGTACTTATCGGCTGAAATATTATTTAACAAATTACAAAAGAAAACTTACCCTGCAGCAAAAATCCGTGCAGCGCGAGGTTCATGGCTACGAAATAGTCTCGTTCTTCCTCCTGCAACAGAAAAATGCAAGCACCGTGTAATAATCGCCTAGAACCAGTGTCCCGGTAAAAGTTAGCCGAAATTCCTTTTAATTACAATAATTGCACTCTTACGTAAACTAAAAATCGTTACGCGAGCGGTCGAAATTTTTTTTTTTATGTAAGTAACAGGGAGACTGCATAATGCGCGAAAATCGTAGTTTCGCGTATAAAAAGAATCGACAACTTCATTCTGCGAAAACTTATTTGGAGGAAAAAAAATCATTCATCCGTAACCCATTCAGCGATATTTATCCCGCAGTAAAAAGTAACGCGGGGTCAAATTCTTGTTCGAAAGTAAATATAAAGCGAATTAGTTTAAAAAAAAAAAATTGCATCGCCCACCGTAAACGCTATACATAAATATAACGAATATTGTACCTGCGTGCCCATAGCGATACAGATAGTGAAAGTGAAAATTTTAGCTCGTAACTAAAATGAGCAGGACAGTATTTACCGAGATTTTTGCCGCGTAAAAAAAAAGAATAGCAAAATAAATTTAAACTCATTTTAACGCGTCGCACCGCCAAGCCCGCGCGCTAAACCTCCCCTGAAATTACCGAACCGCATATATACGTATATACCTGCCCCCAAATTTATTATCGCATTGTGTTCCACCTTTACAATGTCAATATTACCGGGCAGCGCTCGCGAAGATTTATAGTAACGCACCATCCGGTAGATCGACTTTCTCCGCGCGAAAAAAAAGTGCACACAACAATCGCGCGATTGCATACTACGCGCGCACGCGTATCCGCGGCAGCCGATTTGCGCCTTATTGTTCGCAATTAAAATTCGCCCCGGGGGCTTCCCGTTACGCGGGCGGACACTCCCGAATTACGATAATTGCGAAATAGCGGAGGTGCGACGAATGCATAAATCAGGATCGGCGCGATCGGGGGCACAATGCGCGCGCGCGCCGCGTGCACTTTTGTGCTCTCTTTTTCGCGGCGGCAGCGCGGCCGAAAGTATTTTCACCTTATGTAAACGCGCTAAGGTGCGCGTTTCCATGCGCGCGCGTAAGTGTGTGCTTTCCCCGGCGTCGCGCGTATCGTCCGATCGAAATACATCGGCCACGCCCGCGGCTGCTGCTCCTGCGGCGCATTTGCATCGCTCGGTATGCGCGCGAGGCGCGTGTGGTATTGGTCGGTGAATCGGTGATCCTGTGGAGGAGTCGATGCTGATTGCGCGGGGGAATTTTTTCAGAAATTTTTTGTTTGTTTTTATTTTTTGTATGCACGGGTACGAGTGACCTGGTTAGTTAAAATTACCCGCAATTTGGTAAGAATTTAGAATTTGGAAGGCAAGTGTAGAAATTTCGATTTTTTGGCGAATCTGTAGCTACACTTCGCGTGTACTCTAGTTTGTGGGAGATCGAGTTCAAGAATCTAACTCGAAATGTTTTAGATTTCTTGATCGTTTAATTTATTACATAAGAGTTTACACTACTGCAGTATGGTAATTTTTATTAATCAGATCTTTCAATCTCAAAATAATACATACTTTTTACCGGAAAATTCACTTTGCTTATAATTCTACGATATAAGTGATTATGGTAATTTACCAAGAAATCAATTTACTTTAAATTAGTTATAAGTACTTTAGATGTTAAAATTTGGATTCTCTCATAAGCTAAAAAGTAAGATAATGAGCTCTAATGTTTCAGTTTTTAACATGCAGTTTCTTTGCTAACAAACTGCAAGAAAATGTTTTGTAAAATATCGTCAATTATCTTATTAAAAACTATTTAATCAAAAACTAATTTAAGATGCAAAAAAATGTAAGGAAACTTGCGATGGTCTTTTTAGTGCTTTTTAAAATAAATTATAATTTTTTAATGTTTTTGCACTAGTACTATGAATATATTTATATTATGAAATAGACACGCACGTAATTTATAGCACAGTTTACTCCTTTTGGATTATTTGTTACTCATATTGTGTACACTGTTTCTCCGTATTTCACATTCTTTTATGTTATTTTACCAAACATATTTTATAAATATTTGTGTCTTAATATTAATTTAAAGGTAATACTCAAAGATGCTACTCTAAAATTAAGTATCTTCATGTGGGCAGTAAAGAAAACATGTTGATGTTGGGCAACATTTTTCACTATTTTCGTAAATTACGGAAGGAAGTGCGTTATGCCCAGGCGGAGCAAAAAATAGTTATGAGTTCAGTGAAGTGCGATAGTAAAAAGTTTGAAAGGCAGGGAGCGGCACTTTCTTCGTAAGAATAACAAGCTAAGCTGTTGGATACCCTACGAAATAGAGATCAATCCGGGTGTTTTAGAAAATTGAGTTTTAATGTGTCCACTTCATTGCTCACAAGTTTTGATAATGGTGTTGTTGCTGACGCAATTAAATTGCAGCTTACGTGTACTTAGAGAGCTAAGGTGGTACTTTGCATAATTAAAAACAAACAACACTTCACTTTATTTCCTGACTGTAGGTAATACCAGAGAAAACAGGTTACGGATCTTCGGATTGATAGTGCGATAGAAAATTGAAGAGTTCAGTAATCTACAAAGTATCAGCGTTATGAATGAATTTTGTGCCTTACTTATTTATTGAATTAAATTAAAATATTACCTACTTCCTCTTAGAGGAAACTTTTCTTATTGATAACTGGTAGCTTCTCTGATAACTTCAATTGTTATTTCTTTTAAAACTGATCTTGTTCCAGAAATCGATCACAAGTGGTTGGATCATTGTTTATCGGGCAATGCTGTACTTCATCAAAACTAGATGCAATCCTATTTGGGTTATTAGAAGATTTTACCAATAGAAGAATAATATAATATACGAATAATTTAAAAGTGATTAAAGATAAGAAGTTAAGTTTGTCCAATTAATTTAATAAAGAATATATATGGCCATTATTGAATTAACTAAACACACATCAGTTTTCCACTTCTAGCAATTTTATAAAGTGTACTAAACACGAAACACAGAACTTACTCATTTAGAAAACTATCATTATTTATTCTGGAAACAATCGAATCGCAAACCTCCAGTTACATAAAGCTACATCTCCGTTACTACCCATTCGCTTCCAAAAAATCCTTCGAGGAAATGAGCAACATCTCGCCTTTAAAAAAAATCCCCAACACAATAGCAGCAAGTCCAGCGTCAATGCACTTGGGTATCCTCCCTCGCGAGCATAATCCCGAGATAAGAAACCAGACGTAAACAGATCGTTATAAGGCGCTGACGGGGCGAGAAAGCGCGGCGCTCGATCGGCGCCGTTAACATCCGCCGCAGCGATATCATCGCTCGGATCGGCTTAATTCTCGCGCGCGAGCGAGCGAAAGTGACGGCGGGCTCGCGCGCTTAGGCGGCGCATGATCCGCTTCCCGTTCGATGGGCGCGAGAATGCCATTGCCTTGGATAATTTATGCGCGACAGGCCCCGGAATTACGGCTCAAATTGACGTGTTTATACGCATTCCGGATCGGCGGGAGGCCGACTCCCCGCGATGATTGAGCAGGCCAAGTCGAGCGTGGAATTATTAATTTTCGTTCGAGGGGCCTTCTTTTTTCTCGGTATGCATCGGCGGGATTGAATGGGTCCGTCGGCGCGAGCAGGTGCAATTGCTCGGAGTTATCGATTGGACTTGCGTTTCTAATGCCGAGGCGTGATAATAAAGCGGTCGCCGGTTACGGGATAATCTGTGACGATGACTTCGTTAATATGTACGGGGAATGTCGGTGTGGTGAAGTGTGCTAGTCAGTGACCCGACAAATTAGTTTATGGTGAATCAGATGAATTTTGAATTATTTTAAACGTAATGTCATCAATATTTATTTTCTGGATCTTTTATTTCAATGTTTTTCGATCTGCAGTATCAACATTGAAATTGAGTGCATGAAAGAATTTAAAAAATGAATCATTGTATGAAGCACTTCGCGGTTACTGGAAATCCACCCGAAAATCCATCCAAAAATCAAGCTGGAAATCCATCCAAAAATCGGCACGAAAATGCAGCTGGAAATCCACCCGATAATCCAGCAGGAAATATGCCTGGAAATCCAGCTGGATCTCCAGCTGGAAGCCAGTCTAATCCACAGGAATCCAGTCTAATCCACAGGAATCCAGTCTAATCCACAGGAATCCAGTCTAATCTGCAGGAATCCAGTCTACTCGGCTGTAAACTGACATACTTCAAGATATGTGACATTTGATTACAATAATTACAAAAATTCAAGCAATTTTATTTATTGACTACATGATTTCATACAATTGCAGTTAAATATTGGAGCAATAGCTGCCTCTCCACATGCCTAGCCGCATGTATCCTTGGTCTTTAAATAGCCTATATATGCATCCAAAACAGCAAACTCGTTATCCGGAAATATATCGCAGGGCCCCCCTAGCGGTGAATGTACGCATCGAAAACGGTAGCGAGCTCCGAGGCACACGTAAGTATAGAAGCGCGCGCGCGCGGGGCACGTCGCGAAAACAGCTGAGCGAGCCGCGCCGCGGCCTCCGCTCGCGGGGACGCGGAATAAGCGCGCATCCCGAACTTTCTAAACGATCGATCGTGCCGTGCGCCGAGAGCCCGATTCCCTTTCGCGGCCGCGCGGGCCACGACTCTCGCGGCCCCAGGATCGGCGGCCTCTCGCGCGCGAAATTATGCGGACGATCTATCCGGGGGATTACGTCGCGCGCGGGCCCCTATGCAAATAGGCGCGCGAGCCGGGCCTTTCCGGCAGGCCCGTGACGCGATTAACCGGAAATCGCGCGGATTCGCGAGGCTCGCGTTCCCCGTGCGAGGCCCCCCGCTATCCCCCGGGGAGAAGCGCCTTCGCGGGCAGATCGCGTTTCTCGCGGAAAAGGCCTTATTCTGGGTCGGAGTCGGGTTGTTTTTTTTTCTTTTTGAGTGACGAATGGAGCGGCTCGTACTTCCACGGTAGCTTTTGAAATTGAAAGGCGGCAGTCGAACGTGCGGTTTAATGGGGGATTTAGGTTTCGTTTTAAGGCTTCGGAATTTTCGAGTGCTTTTTAAACTGAAAGAGTTCGTGATTTACATTTAAAGGGAATATTTTTAGATTAATTAAGGCGATTTTATGAATTTTATCTTTTGATTTATGAGGCCCATTTTTAAATCTGATTCATTTTATTCATAAACATTTATGCAAGAAATAAATTTTGGTATTTTTAAATAAAAATTAGTGTAAAAAATTATATCAGGAAGATCCAAAAAAAGATGCTACGTAAAGCAAAAGTTGAGAATCATAAAATCTTCTTTAAGTAGCTTTTAAATTTTTACGCAGAAAGTTAAAAAAATTGTTAGTTTCGACATGTACTGCATTTGTTCTATCCCGTTGAGTATTGTTACTAAAACTTAACGGCTTTTTGTTTTTTGATGATTTTAAAATGTATGAACAACTAAAAAGACTTTCGAGGAAATAAACTGCGCCTGGTTACCCAACCGCTTAAAAATCGCACAATGCATACAATAAAATCATTTCCAACTGACTAGATTCGCGGATACTCCGAGGCGTTCCGTAACAACTTAATTTGAATACGCGTAAAGTTCGCTCTGGGCTGAGTCCAAACTGAAAACGGCCGTGGGTTCGGTCCTTACTTAAGAGAAAATTTATTTCACAGCTCAGTGCATCTACCTATAACCGTTCATATTGTTTAAATTTGCATAAACCAAACCTGGACGTTTTATAGTGTTTATAAACATTTTCCGCACTGTCGAGCAGTGCCTTTACTTGCGTAAGCAGAAAAGCAATAAATTGTTGTCCCTTTCGAACGTGTACACTTGCTATTAGATGCCTACGTGTATATAAATAGACGTCGCTTTATTTTTCATCAACCGCTCGATTTTCTTCAGGTTTTATCGCTGGATTCGGGAAATTATTTGGGTGTGGGTATACATTTACGTCGATGTCAATAAAATCCTTTCTAAATTAAATGAAGCTGTAATTTTGTGTTTGTAGAAAATCTCAGTTACAATGTAATTTGTCGGCATTACGATAGGCGTATGATAATATTTATGGAAAGTCAACTTTGCAATCATGAGAATACCGATATTAAGATTTATTATCGAAAATTAAGTTAATATAGTGATGTAAAATATTATTTCCTGTTTTGTAACATGGTGTAATTTTCATTAATAAAACTCCTTTGTGGTAGCAGCTACATATTTTGTGTCTCGCTATATAGCGTTTAAGAAAATCGTGCTAGTGAGATGAAAAGATCCTGGGTGTTACTCAAGATCTAAGAAGAACAAAAAGAGAATGAAAAAATGAAAGTAGGACCATAAGAAGATGGATTATTAGATTGCAAAACGGTGTATAAACAACTTTTTATATGAATATTAATTTAACAACTGCTAAAGCTTTAAAAGAATTGTAAAGTATCCACATGATCGGTACATAATACGTGTAAGGTCAAAATGTATAATAAATAAAGTCATTGTTTTTGCAATAACACTATTGAAGAGAAGAATTAAAAGTTAATTGAGCGCACTACTGATTTCAATGCATTACATTGTTCCAGAATAATGCAGGTAGAGTAAAATAACACGATCGTGCACTAATAAGCCTAATGAAATTCTTTCGAAGTAATTGTTTGAAAAACAATTAGCACGGATTGGATAAAAAAAGTAAAGCAATGAGGTCAACTAATTACCATAAAATTCTTAGATACTCCACAAGATTACACACTACTATAAACTCTTTATCCCATTATACGGTTCTAAAAAGAATAAGTTCATTAAAAGGATTAGATACACTTATTTTCCATTAAGTATAGAAAGCGCGCAGAATGAACCTCTAACCAAAGCTCCAATACGGAGAAAAATTTCATGGTAAATGTGAGTACAGATGACGATACCATACTTTATAGTACACTAAGTAACAACATGTGTTATCAACAAATGTTATCATTTTCCAGCACGTTCGTCAGCATTAAATTCGGTTATGTGTACCATTTCCGTTTAGTTCTGGTGTGACTGCACTAAAACGTATGATAAATAATATACCACATTTCACAGTAAATTTAAAAATAAATGATTTCTTTTATTATTTATTACATAAAGTTTGATATTTCACATTTACCTTCACTATTATTTTGCTAGTATACCATATTTTCTGTACTTTTATGGTTACAGTCACCACCTTTTTTTCTCGAAGCGACAAAAATCAAGTCGTTTCACGGCAATGAGCGTAAGTGTCGAACTCGGGCATCGAAGTAACGATCGCCCCGTCAGCTCTCCGTCGAACCCGAGGACGCGCAGTTAAACGAAACGGCGCCGATTCCACGTGCGCCGCGAAGCAGTCGTAAATTACGACAGGATCATCCCGTCGAGGGTCGCCGGCTCGATGGTCGCCCACGCGGTATTCCGCGAGGATCCCGACGCACTTTACGATCCCGGCGCGTGGGAACGGGCGGGGGAGGATGAGGGAGGGGGGGCGCTCGCCGCGAGGTACGGCATGAATCAATGAGAGGGAGAAGAGTCGCGAAATGGCACTTGGCTTTCGCTGTCAATGGGGGAGAGCGGGATTTATTGCGACGCGAGCTCGCGGCCTGGAGCGCGGAAGAGCGCGTCCACGTCGCTGTACGTACGTTCGACTTCGAGCAGAAGAATTATTTTTTTGTTCCATTTTTTATTGGTTTTTAAATTTTGCATTTCTGATGACAAACTTCCTGGGGTTGCATATTTGTTTATAATACATTAATCGGTTAATGTTAATGTACTTACGAGGTGCTCTTGAAAAATTCTGTAAGCTTAATTTCATTTGAATAAGATTAAAATGTTTAAAACGTTTAAAAATATTCTATATAGAGTAGTTTTAATTAATGAATACAAAAATATGCGCAAATTGAAGAAGCGCAATCAGAAGAAGACCAAATGATGTGTTCAGCTAAAAAATCCAAAAAGAATGAAGAAAGAATAACGCAGCATACAGTAGAAGACGCTCCCAAACTGATAACGTGTTTAATTCTAAGGTATCAAATTGAATTTAAGGTTTCGCGAATTTAATAATAAAGATTTCATCGGTCATTACAGTCAAATTTTTTTCAAGAGAATTTTTAAATTTCTTTTCTCTCTCCTTTTAAATTCAAAGTTATTCCCTTCGGCGCGTGAGTTTAATCAAATCGATTCTGGCACTGAGTTTCCTTAGGATCTTATTAGATTATAAAGAAAACAAATGTGCATATATTACACCAAAATTTTGTCAATAAGTTTGAAAACTTTTCTCAACTTCGCGGCAATCATTTAAATGCATCGGCAAATAGTAAAAATGAAAATGGAAAAAGTTACTTTATATATTTCTATTGTATAAAAAAATATTATAATAGACATCGTTAATTTTTGTTCATTGATAACTCAATTCAGATTTATTTCGATTTCCTCTTAACATCGATAAATTGTTACACCTATATAATTCTAATGCTAATGACACAATACAGAGAAAGTAGACTAGCAAGTCGCAAAAGCTACAAATTCAAACTCAAACTCAGACTCGTTTATGCAAAACACAACTGCTTAGCAAATGTCCACGACAAAAAGTCTCTAATCACGAGCCAAGGGAACAAGTCTGAATTCAATTTTACGAACAAAGATTTTCCAGAAGCCGATTAGACCGTCGTCGCAGTCATAGATCAGTGGCGGGTAAATTTTCGACGGCGCCTCCTCCGAGGCGAAAAATCGGAGCCGCGCCGTAATTAAGTGCCGATTACGCCCGTCACTCTCGATCGACGAGATAATCACTTACGCTCGGTGCCCGGGCGAAAAAAAAGCGCCGGTCCAACCGAGCGCGGATGAGCGTACACACGGACTACCGATCGTTCGTTGCGAAAGCCGCGCGAGCTTCGCGCGTTGCGTGCGCGAAATTTTCGGTTTCCCCGACACGTGTCTTTCGCAAACGGGTAGTAGGCGGGGAGCTTTCAAAGGCGCCCGACGTACGCGAACAGTAAAATTCCAGGTTTTATCGGGAAATTAATTCGCATTTGGCGGGGTATCTCGTTATTGAGCGACGTGCTTATTTTTTTTTTAAGGTGTATTTTACGGATTATCTGATTGATTCTAATAAGCTGCGTTGTGCAATTCGGCTGGAGGATGAAGACTGAAAGTATTTAGGAGGCATAAATATTGGTGGTTTATTGTTTAGCGCTTGGGAAAGAGGGTATTTTTTTTTTAAATACAATGAATTAAGATAAATGGTTCGCGTTTTGTGTAATGTGGATTTATTGTTTTGTTAATTAAAAGTTAATTACTTTGTGAAATAAATATGCGAATTATCCGGCGAACAATTTTAAAGACTTTTATGCCTTACTTGCATTACTTCATTACGTTTCCGATGAATAGCTGGAAAACGTGGAAATTTTATTTGCGGAAAATTTTATTGAATAGCAACATTTATCTGGTGGAAGAAAATTAAAAATATGTTACTCAAAGGCTTGCAGATATTCTGTAATTATACTTAAAAGTTATGGCTTTTTTAGGTAAAGAATTTATTTTACTTTTATGGCAGGTCCAAATTAATTAATAAATAGATAATATTATTCTATGACTCATCAATACATAAAAAGTGATGTAAATCTTTTGAGAGTAAAAGTAAAAAGCTGTTGAAGCTTTGTTTTTCTGCAAAGTAAAGCGTTTGTATTGGACGGTATCGGAAAAATCTTCTAATAGATAACAAAAAAATACGAATGTGAACAACTTTTGATTTTCTAATGCCAAATTTAGTACCTTTATTGAAATCGGCAACCAGTAGAATCATCTAAAAATGATGATTCCACTTGTTGCCGATTTCAATTCAAGGTGTGTATGGCCATTCCATCTTAGAATCGCACCAGTTATATCACAAGTCAAGAAGATTTGCTGTTCGAAAAACTTCTATAAGGCAAGATAAAAAAGATGCGTAAATCTAACTGCTGATAGTAATACTCCTATACTAATTGCAATTGATTAATAAGTAAATTATTTTAGTCAATTACAATTTTTAGTGATTAAATTAGGAATCACCGATATTTACGATTATGCACTAGTGTATTGATTAAAAAGTGATTGCAATTTCAATTATTCAAAGTGACTTCGGATTTCGCAGCATGAATACGTGTCAAAGGGGGCTAATAAATTGTTCACCAACGAGATAACTTTATAGTTTACGTAAAGAGAGATAATAAAGATAACCACGTCCGAAAGGTAAGGCAAGAACCTCGCTGCTCGATTCACGATCCTCGTCCCGTCGGGGAACGTTTATACGGACTCTGCGGAGAAACTTTTTTCGGATACTCCCGCGATGATTTACCGCGGCGGATCTCCAAAAAAAAGAAAAAAAAATTATCCCTCGCACTCGGCACACGCGGAATGCAAAGAGGCTCTCGGAGAGTCGGCATTCCTCCGGCGCGATTTACATGCGCCGAGCTATGATCGTCGAGGACCTTGGGGAAACCCGAGGAGAGAGACTACGCACCCCTACGGCTCGGCCGATTTTTCACGAGGCCGAGCGGTGCACCGAGCCTCGTTAAAAATTAATCGATGGCCCGACGCCGCACCCACGGGCGCATTAATGTGATCGATTTACGAGCGGACATCGCGAAAAAAAATCCGCGGCGGTCGAACCGGTTCCCCACGAGGAATATCGGACGCGCCGCACATCCGGGGGTTCGTCTTCTCGGAACGAGTTTTGCATCGAGTGCAGTCGCATAATTAAGCGATTTTGCTCGGGTAATGCGGTTGCGTCGTTCTTTGGTTGACGAAAAATAAACAGTTGTAACTTGCTTCTTTTTGAAGGTGTGATAAAAAGTGAGTTAGATTAGTATGTTTATTTTAATATTGTACTGACATTAGTAAATTGAGATACGTTTTTCTTTGCCATCTATTATTAATTTGATCTTTTTGGAATGGTGAGTTGATTGTATTTTGAGTTATAGTGATTATTCACATTTAGGACGTTTCGACGAATTTTTATGCTATCATCGGGTCATTATTTGGTGTTGAGTTACAATTTATAATTTTGTAATATTTTCGTTGTAGAAAGCGTTTAAAATGTTTTAATTTATCCAGAAGTCAATGTCATCAAAAACTTGATTTTTTTCTTGGAGAAGTATATTTCGGCAAACATTTTAAAAGTATTTCTTCCTTTTTCAGAATGTTTTTTAAACAGTTTATGCAAATTACAAATTACAAATGATTAGAAGTTGTAATAGAGATAATAAAAACATCAAAGGTAAAATAATAACTTTCTTTTTAAACAAAATGATTTTTTATCTTTTACTTTATTAGGAAAAATAAGCTACTAATTACCATTACGAGTGCGACTAAATTATCATACTTGTATAAAGATTTACAACGAATACATTTCTTTGTACTTCAAAAAAATTTATCATGTAGGTATTAGGAAACTACTCCGATTTCAATGCGTAACCCATTAATAGAATCCGAAGTTGTCAGCATTTACAGATCCATCAATTAAAATGTTGACTTGAACCTATTAATAGAAACCGAAACGTTAGAAGAAAAAAAAACGTAAAGAAATCGGCATTGACATAATAGTCCCAAACGTGCCTGCGCGATTCGATCGCAGACTCATTAGATCGCCGAGCGTTCACCAATTCACCGAGCTCATCGATTACAAAAAAATTGACGTGAATGAAGCCGAAAATTTCTATCGCTTTCCAGCAGTGTAGAAAGTTCGCGCTCGGATTTTCGTCGAACATGACAGACGGACCGTTTGAAACGGAGCATTATCCTCCAAAAAAAAAACTCTCCGATCGCAGATCAATCATTTGCCCCAGTGACTGGCCAGCCGGACAATGAAGAAAAAAAAAACTTCGGCGCGTGGCACAATGGGTCCGATCTCCACACACGTATACGCGCGCGGGCGACTTACCGATCTCCGCGCCATTAATAGCCTCTCGAAAGTGTTCCCTTGAAACGTTTGTCGCGCGCCCGTTGCGGCATTGTTATCGCGCGCTTATCTCCCGCTCGTGGGCAGCGGCGAGAAAAACAAAAGTGACCGGCTCGTGGGCGGCTCTCCCTATCCCGGATCCCGCGCGATCTGGTTATGTAAATCATTATATGACGGCGCGCGGTCCGATCGGCCGGTATAAGCGCCCGCGACAGGTCGACGTTTCTTCCTCCTCCGGTCGCGCTCGAAGACGAAGAAGAAAAATAAGGCGTCGACGCTGATATAACGTCGCTCGTAGACGCGTGCGTCTTTTTTTTTTCACGGTGCAACGGCGTATACTACGCGCGCTGGTTATAGGTCGTTGCGTAAAGTTACGAAATTGTAAATGAATCGAGATCGGTAATGAGCGGGCGCTGGCACGCGAGATCGTAATGAGGTTTTACGCGATTGATAAGAGATTACTTTCCGTGCCGGGCGAAATTCGTGTTTGATTTATGCGACTAGCCGCGGGTCCTGCTACGGGCGTGTGTGTACGCGCGAGTTGCGCGCACAACGGCAGCGCTTGTTTGACGTATTGAAAGATCGATTTGACCCGCGAGATATTTCCGAAATTGATTTAGTCACCGGGCCTCCATTTATCACTCCTTTTATGCAAGCCAATACGGTTTTATGGCCGCGGATGAAAATCTTCGGGGCATTGCGGGCCGCTGGGAAAAAAAGAACGAGGGTTTGATTTAATGGATTACCTTTCGATTCTGGAGCAACGTGAAACGCCCGCATTTTGCGCTAACAGCGCAATATGTTACTTTTAGTGCGTTCGGTCGGACACATCTTAAAAATGCCGATCTTGGTAGACAGATAATTGGGGCTTTCGATGAAATTTTTTTACATTTTCGTTATGTATGTTTGATAGAGTGTTGAAACATAATCGAGGCATATTTTTTCTTTTTATAAGTTAATAATTCGCTTTACGCACTGATCTCTTTCATGATCTTTTAATAACATTCAGAAAAATACTCAACTATCACCAAACCGTTTAATTTATGAGATCAGAAAATAAATAAGAATGACATTTCTTATCAAAATTACATATTTAATTCCATGCACATTTTAAAGTGATTAGAAAATTTAAAAACTTGATCAAGTTCAATAATCTAATAGAAATACTTTAATTCAAATAAAAATTTGAAATTCACATCAAAACCAATCAAATGCTTCAGAAAATTCCGTCTTTTTTAAGAGAAGATCGTTATTTTTAAAAAAGGATCAGCAGAGATATTGTGCTGTGAAAATTTGAGTGACGTCACGATCATATACACGTCATAATCAAAAAGTGTTTTAACAGACCATATCCTTATTAATAATCATATTAAATTAAAAAAAGAAAACATACCCGTCGATTATTATTCGATCTACTAGAATGGAATTTCTCTTGCAAAGGTCCAATTATATCCTCAAAAGCCAGAGTTGCGCAAAAAAAGAAAGAAAGAAAAATCGGTAATTCTTGTTGAATTTTGAAAAAGCGAGTCCTTTAATGGAATTCAAAAGACACTCTCTTTCCTTCTCTCCGAGTGGACAATCGATCGTTGCAAAATCCACCTATCTGTGCGTGCCAACTCATTAGTCACCGACGAATAAAAAAAGAGAAAAAGAGAAGGAGAGAGAGAAAAGGAGAGAACGGGGTATACCCCGATCGAAATCGCAGACGGGCCATTACGAAAGCGCGGATCGAGATTCGCCCGACTTTCGGTCGAGGCTGCGGAAGAAAGTACAAGGAGCGGCGGGAGCGGCTCCCATTGAAACCGATCGCTCGCCCTTTTTTATCGAGTGCCGATCGGGAGAGAGAGAGGGAGCGAAATCCAACTTCCTTCCCTCGGCGGTTCACGGCTAAACAGTCGGGCGCATTGTGTCGACGGCCGATGATACGTCCGACGAGGAGGGGGGAAGGAATTACATGCGCCGCGAGCCGACTTCCGAGTAAAGGATCGGAGGAGAGATACCGATTGTTTCAGCGACACTCACCGGATGATAGGCGACGTGTTGTAAGCCTTGCGTAATGCGCGAGTCCGCTTTAATTTTCTTTTTTCAGCGACTTCTCTTTTTTGCTGATTTATTTTTAATTGGTGTGGAAAGAATATTTTTGTCTTTCGTCATTCCGAACGCGGGTTTCACAAAAAAAGCTTCGTTCTCTAAATGCGAGAGAAGAGAAAAGAGCGAAGTCCGTTCTAGCGGAGTGGCTCGTGTCGAAGCGAGGGGTTAGTTTTTTTTATTATTTCACGTTGCTACGTAATTTTATTTCGCATTTGTAATTTTTTTTATTATAAATACTAGCACCGAAGTGTAACGTAAATAGATTGATTAATGCACGTGTACGGCAAAATTTATCGCGCTCTTAAAAACTTTTCATAAAGCAACATTACAATCGTCAAATACACGTGCACACACTTAAGAAAAATATTACGTCATAAATTAACATTATGATGCGCTTTTTTTTATTTGCGTTTAATTTTTATTAAACATCGAGAGAAAGTACGGCGATGTTTTACGTGGCTGCGCTTACAGTCAATATGGTAATTTTTAGTGGAGCATTATTCCTAGTATGTCAACAAAGCTATAACCTTATAAATTGTTACTTAAATTAAAGTCCTTGGACTGAACAACGGTCGGTTCATAAATCAGTACAAACTTCGAAAGGCAACGCGGAGATAATGGAACGAGAGTTTTTCGAGACTAGTTATCGTCTTACCGGATTTTGACATCATCTACTTAACCATACTGCCGCTCTGATTTAAAACACCGTATCTGCAGTTCAACGAAACTGAGAAATGCAAGTAAATATTTGACTAATTTTAAACAGCCTTTATTTAAGCAAGATCGTTAATATGAAAATCGTTTTTGACTAATTCAAATTCGCCCTTTAGAAATCTAATAATATATTTGAGAAAGTACATATATAGTGTTTCGGAAAAGCGTCATTTATTGCAAATAATACGAACACTGTCTAACAGATTTATAGGTCTATTGGCAATACTGTAAACCATATGTACTATAATCTACAATCGATCAGTGTAATCATTTTTCTACGAAATCCTGTGGATAGTGTGCAGGTTGTAGTTACTGTTCAAGATTTAGAAAATTTTATAAACTTGGTAGACATGAATTTAATAATAATTATTTTATTATTAACTAGATTGTGTTATAGATTGTATCAATTGTTTCGTTACTTTTTTACCGATCCATCGGTATGCAAAACTCAATTTTAAAATTTTTGCAGGTACATTGTTTTAAATAAGCACTGCAGCATAGATAGTGAATTTTTTATCAGGGCACTCGAAGTTTCGAGAATAATTAAGAATTCGAAATTCATTAATTATTCAAATTTACTTAAATATTTCACAGTAGCATTGCGTTAAAAGTGCGTTAAAAGTGAATATTATAAATAACTAACAAGTTACTAAATCAGTGCATAAACGTAGAATAACATATTTACAGATACCTAGCTATAAATAATTAATTTATTCCACCGCAAATGCGTTAAAAAGCAAATTTCACGTGGAATTTGCCTATAAAAACGAGCCATCTATAAACAGCAATAAAATAAAGATCCAACAGGGTAAGATAAGAGTGCATCGAATAAAGGACCGATCGTTGCACCCTCGAACTTCGTGCGCGCGCGATAAGCACAAGCGGGCACTAATAGCAGGCATGCGACCGGAGAAAGGGCCTGGAAAAGCCACCGTAGTCGGTGCTCAATGGAGCGGTGCCGCGACCATCGAATATCACGCCCGAGGTTCGTGCGACGGCCAGCCGATTTGTCAATGAAACCGTCGCCTCTCGAGCTTCAAGCATCTCTCGATGCTCGACTTTTTCGCTGGCAGGAAGGAAGTCTCTTGCGCCGCGAGGGACCCGCGGAAAATCGAACGATTTTTATCGGGTGCACGGGTGAGGGGGGGCGTAAGTATGCAGGTGAGCCGGTTTTTTCAGCCGTTCGCCGGCGCGAAATTTACGCCGGATCGGCTTTTTGCATATGGGCTGCGTGTGAACGGTGGCGCGTAGAGGTCGCGAGAAACGCGTGGAAAATCCGCCTTTCCAGTGCGCTGATTTACCGCGCGGCAAGTATTCGCTTAAATTACACCTTTTTTTCGGCTGCACGCCGTTCCGTGCTTTACACGGAGACTTTAGTCTGCCTCTTAGTGAAGTGTGCTGCGAGAATGATATTTCAAAATTGAACTGTAGTTAAAAGTCGTTAGCAAATTTTTTTCTTTAAATCGTACGTGAAATTTGATTTACAGTGTGAGGAATAATTATTTAAAATCCTCGTAAATATGTGTATTGACATAATAATGTTTTAAAGGATATGAAATTCTGACTTAGCGGTTTTCTCTTCAAAGTTTTCTTGTCAATTTAAATTTAATTTTCTGTTAATGTCAATTTTTTATTTTCTTAATTTTAATTTTGTTGCTTTTGAAGGGAGATCTACTAATGAAATTATTTATTTTATTTAGAAAATTTCCATTATTTAATCACACCATGTATCGTACAAAAAAGAATAAATAAAAAAATAAAAAAATAGTTATCTCTCTTTTTACATGTAGACGTAACAATCGAATATTATTATTCACTCTTAAAAAATTAATAACTATAATAGGAGATATAAAATTATTTTGGCAGTCTCTTTAACAGTATATAATAGAACTACCTGAGGTAGTCTAATCAAGATAAAGTAACAGCTTAAGATATTCATAAATATTGGAAATGCAGAGAGATTTGTGACCTACTAACTACACCTACGTAGCCATTGTTCGGAGCAGAAAAATTGTCGACCTCCTTATTCTCGAAGAAAGTTAGGAAAATGCGGTCAGAGTTGATTAAATAACATTGGAGGGACATAGCCCAACCCAGGCACTAACTAACTCGACTGTGAACAGTCCATACTCATTGGCTGGAACAATGTTGGCGGCAAACGAACAATAAACCAACCTTAGTACGCACGTCAACTGGTCTTACGGAGCGGCCGGAATGACTTTCCTTTAGCACAGCGGACAAAAAATAATTTTTATCCTTTTTCCCATTTGTCAGCGATAATTAAACTGATTAATAAATTTGATGAATCGATTTTAATTTAATATTTCCGTGGATATCGTCGATAGTTTGATTATTATCGTGCGTTATGTATACTTACAACAATAGAATCTTTGATTTATCATTGTCAAAAAATAATTAAATTTACTATTAATCAGAATCATAATCAATAGTGTTAATTGTAAAAAACCGATTACAACATTTTTATACATTAAAATTGGTGAGAGAGAAAGTATGAGTTTGATTGTCGAAAATGAAAATTTCAAATTAAATGAACAGCAAGGACAATTACCAAGTAGTCAAACATTATATTTCCAAGATGAAACGATGATACTGGATTTATGCAATTTAGTATTTAAAAATGCATTTAATTTAAAAATAAATTTTTATTTAAAAATGCATGTAATTTAAAAATAAATTTGTCATGGTACTGAATGGACATGTACAAAAAATGCAGCTTTAATTCATAACGTATTGGGAAGTAGAAACAGACGAGTACAGTAAGACATCATGCTTCTTAAGTTAATAATAATAATTTCGTTATCGATTATGCAATTTAGTATTTAAAAGTGCATGTAATTTAAAAATAAATTTGTCATGGTAATGAATGGACACGTACAAAAAATGTAGCTTTAATCCATAACGTATTGGGAAGTAGAAACAGACGAGTACAGTAAGACATCGTGATTCTTAAGTTAATAATAATAATTTTGTTATCGATTATGCAATTTAGTATTTAAAAATACATTTATTTTAAAAATAATTTGTCATGGTACTGAATGGACACGTGCAAAAAATGTAGCTTTAATTCATAATGTATTCGGAAGTAGAAACAGACGAGTACAGTAAGACATCATGATTCTTAAGTTAATAATAATAATTCTGTTATCGATTATGCAATTTAGTATTTAAAAATGCATTTATTTTAAAAATAATTTGTCGTGGTACTGAATGGACACGTGCAAAAAATGTAGCTTTAATTCATAATGTATTAGGAAGTAGAGACAGACGAGTACAGTAAGACATCATGATTCTTAGGCCTTTTTTAAGATTAGGGACTAAATTTCTTTTTCATTTTAAATAATAAAATAAAACTTCGTAATTTTCTTATTTGTCATCGATAATTAACCAGATTAATGTAATTATTAGTCAATAAATATAGTTTCATTTAATTTTGTTATCGATCGATACTGCTTATTTTATATGAATAATAAATACATACTACCAGTTACAGAATCCTCTAAACATTCGTAAAATTATTAAATAAATATTCGACCAAAGCCTAAATTTACGTTAAAGCATCTGTACGGCGAGTGGTTTCTCTGGTACACCTTACAATGAATATTACAACATTTGCAAGAAAAAAATTTCGGGCTGAACGGACGATCGGCTATCGCGAAAAAGGCCGCGCAGAAATTTGCCGTCCCGCCGGCAATTTGAAATCCGCAGGCGCTTTGACGTTACATGCCATTACACGCGCATGAATCGTGTAATCGACGTGTCTTTTGCCGTACGCACGAGCGCGATTAGACCCCGCGCCCGTGGCCGGCGTCGCGTGCTGCACGCGCTCCTGCTTTTACAGCCGATTTATTAAGTGCAACGCCATTGTGCAAGCTTCGGGGACAATCTTTGTTTTTTTTTTCAACGCGGAAGAAGCTTATTACGAATTTTCAGACTGTTTCTTTTCTACTTTCGCATTTGGCAATCCGGTCGCTTTTGTAATTTCGGTTAAATGGTTTACTTGGGAGGATAATTTTACCGTATACTTGTAACATATACTTGAAGCAGTAATTAAAAATCGGCATGGATTTGATTTCTTTTTCATTCTATTTCTTTTCCATTTTTGTGGGTGAAGTTTTACAGTCTCATTAAATAATGTTTTGCAAAATTTTTTTTATTAAAAGCAGGAACTTTGTCACGAGTAACTTTTATATTAGTTCTATTCATTCATTTTTTAATAATTATAATCTGAGAAAAATAAGGTAGGAAAGTTTATTATAAATTCTTGTCGATATGGGACAGACTTGAAACGTGAAAATATGATCACAAATTTTGGATAAGCTACAATTTCCGTTATAAAAATGATTACAATTATGGAAAATTTTACAATAAAAACTGCAATTTAGAAAAATAAGAATGAAAGTAATTTTTCTGATTTTTCAATTATTTCTCCCGTGACACACAATTTATAATAAATTTTTTACTTATATCTATCCTTTAAAGTTGAATAGATTGAATAAGTTAATATTCACTTATTATTTAAGTGAAATTTCACTTTTGCAACTTTAGATAGTAAGATAAGTAATAACATTTAAATTTTCAGACTATACCTCACTGAATTATCTAACCACTCGAACTAGGTAAAATTATCCGTTCTATCCAGCAGCCGGTGCCGAGCCGGTCCCGGCGACCAAAGTAGTACAAAAATTTCCGACACAAAACCAGCCCGTTCGGTCGAAAAAGCAAAGTGTCATGAGGAAAGGCGTGCCTTCGACACCCGGCAAAGAAGTGGCCGGCCGCCGAAAGAAAAGACTTGTCACGGTCCACGGGACAAAATCCAACTCCCGACGCAAAACCGATAGATTTTTGTGCGCGAGCGCGCACTTTTCCTTTCGACCGGCCCCGGCGTCGCTCCCGGGTATGTATCACAATTGCACGGGAGGTGCTTTCGCGCCCGGGGAAAGTATACGCGATGCGCGTTGCCCGTATACAGTTGGCGCGCGAGTTCTCGGAGATCCGCGTCTCGCTTTTCAGGTTTCCCAGGAAATTTCGGGTGGATCGGACGTAGGTGCTCGTTGCTGGGCGGGATACTTTGTGACGATAGGTTTTGGAGAAATCGGCGATGAGCCAACTGTGGCGAGGTTTGTCGCAAGGGGGAATTAAGTGAGTCGGGGATTCGTCGGGTAGGGTGGAAAAGAAGACTGTACACGGTTATATACGTCGTTAGAGAAGCTCTTAAAGTTGATTTGGCAGTAATTAAGCTGGTTGATTCTATGCATGGAACAATTTATTTAATATTGGATATTTCCCGATCAGCTCCAGGTCTAGGACCAAATTCCAGCAATCAAAAGGACTCCAAGGTTTAAAAGGACTTAGTAAGAAAAAAAGGTAAAAAGGTAAAATAGAACTTAGAATACAAGGAATATATGTCAAAAGCAGACTCATGAACATATGTTAAAAATTAATAGTGACATTTGATTATAATGATTGTGAGGGTTCAAATGATTTTTTCAGAGATTACATGATTTCTTATAAACAGTTACAGTGAGTTAAATAACAATGAAGCTTTGTTAAAATGCACAGTATGTATAGGCTCATCAAGTATGTCAAATGAATGTACATTAATTTCCAAAAATTAATTTAACATTCTTTATTTCAAAATAAATGCGCAAAACTGAAAAACACTTTTTTTATATATTCAACATAATAAAATTGTATATGTTCAATCTCAGTATTTACTTTTGCATTTAATCGCATGGGCACGAAATTTCGGTGCATACATTTTTATCAAGAAATCGATAACTAATTAATTGATTGTAATAATGTGAGTATACTTTTTAGAGAAAATGATCATGAGTTTCGGCTGACATTTCAGAGGATGATGTAGGCTCTTCGATGAAGAAGATGGAACCATCGTAAGAATTCGTACAAGTAACCATGTCCGGTTTTTAACAAGGCGAATTATGAACGATTAACATTGAAAATTTTCCTCGTTAATGAGGTTTTCGAATTTTACAATGAACGCCCCGTGGATAGATTGTAAACTTTGTCTTTAATCGGCACCAATTTGCCCGTGGCAATTCCGCTGATTGCAAAAATGAAAAAAAAAACGCGCGGATTTTTCTCGATAATTGTGAGAAAGAGGCGAGGTACCTCGCGGATGTGCCGTTGTCTTGGGCTAGGATAGAACGAGAGAGAAAGGTCAATTCTCAAATCGCCTCACGTACAAGCGTTGATTACGGGGAATGGCTGGGTTTTAAGGAATAATTAGACGCAATTTGCGTGTGGGATATTTATGACGCGCCTCTGATGAGGGAAATCCCACTTGAACAAATTGAATAGTTCTTTAAGCGGACGTTTTCATAATCTACATCGCTTTCGCGTGTATTAAGCGTGTACGTATACACAGTGCGAAAGTAACTCACGCGGGGGACACTGGCCGTACATTCAAAATTGACAGTTTACCGTTGCAACATAAAAATCTTTTCGACGTAATAGTTACTGTTATGAATAAAATATCGGTCGTTGGGTTCCGGGGAATTTAAACTACGTGGTAAAACTGATAAGTGCGCGATTTTTTGTCAAAAATGTGTTTCAAAATTTACTTTCACAAAGTGTATTGCATTCATCTTAAACGAAGAAAATAGTTATTTTTACTTTCACATGGTTTATTTTAAATAATTACAAGTTTTCTTTCTGTTTTCGATTCTTTGTACATTTTAGGATGAAATTAAGGTGGTATTAGAGGATAGCTAAATAAACAATTTGTCCAGTGGAATTTTTTATTTAAAAACAAAATGTTGTATTTTACAATTTCAAAAACTATCGATCTATGTATTTTAAAAATTAGTACTCAAGAAATTATGGTGGATGAATGAATTCTTTTACGAAAATAATCTACCGGACAACCACTACTGTTGGAACGTACTATAAGTTTAGTATAGAAACTACTATAAACTACTTGATTCCAACAATAAATTTACAACCACTGGCTATTAGGAAAGTATTCCAAAGTAGTTTAACTATAGTTGTTAAACAGTTTTTGTCAATTTTCTATTGGAATTAGTAGCTCATTAATAGTTTACAGAAATAGATAAACTATTTAAAGAAATAGTTTATTTTCTTAAAGGATATACCTAACTTAGTGCTAAAACAATATTGTAACACCTACAAAGAATAATTAACTTCCTACACCAACGATAAGACTTCCTGCACTATAAACAACGATTTAAGCATCACAAATAATAATAATATAATTAAAAAGAATAATGTACTTAAATCTTTTATAGATCGTTTCACTAACAATAAACAATATACTATCTATATTCCAGACGACTAAGTTGTGTATTCTATCCCATCTCTGTCAGCGTGAATGCACAGTCGCTTTTCCCGGAGTTCCAAAAATGGCGAGTTTCTCCTACGAGTCGACCGGCTCGGAGAAGCCCGCGGAGAGGTGGCTCGGTGTGCACGACCGAAGAAACTCCTCATCATCGTTGCTATAAAAGCACATTGTCCGAGGTGCACGCGAAAAATGCACGGTCTCGCTCACCGGCCGTCACTTAGGGGCCCGTTTACATGATCCATTTTCTTATTAACGGCATCGGCACCGCCGCGCGGTTACGTAAATGCGCGCGCGAGCGCGCACGCACCTGTAAGTGCGCTTTTCGAACGGGCGAAAATAGTTTGGCGATATAATTTTTAGCGGACTTTTTTCTTTCTTTTAAACTGCGCGAAACTTGGATTCTATAAAACGGAAATTTATATCTGCTACGCGTATTTTATTTATTCTAGCGCTTGATTTTATAGTTTTCTCCTGCAATTTCTTTATGTTCTATAAATAATTTTAATGACGGTACTTTTAACCATTATATAAGTATAAATAAAATTATCCTTTTAAATTTTCAGTGTGTATGCCCCATTGTGTTGGAAAATTTTTTTATTTTACTGGAATGGTAAGGTGGAATTTTATGTGTCTTTTAAATTAATTTATAACCTGATATAAGTGTCTTATAGCTTCATACAATTTCTTTGTTTATTCTTTTATATTTCAGTTATGTTTATTGAAGAATTTAATTATTTATTTTGATTGATTGAAATAAAGTGTTTGGACCTTCGTTTTCAGAATGTAATTTTGAAAAATGAAGTAGATAGTGAAGTAAAAACCCTATACAGTGAAAAGAAAAATATGACTAATAAAATATATCAATAAACATAAACTGAAACTCAATATAGTATAGAGAGCAATGCATTTTTAAATGCATTAATATGGACCGAATTATTGACAAGTATTATAATAAAAGCAGATGTTTGACCTGGATAAATTAATTTTTTCGAATTATTATATTTATTTAACAAATTTTTTTACAAACTTTACGAAATAATTGAAAAAAAAAACTACTACACCGCAAAAAATTGATAATTCATCAATACTCATAAAGTCAAACGAGGCGGCAGTAAAGCAAGAGCTCATAGCGTTTTTCCAGAAAGTTCGCGATTTTCCAGTCTGCGTACAATTTCTTCTCATTAACAATTAGCCCGCTCGCGCGCGCCGCTAGAAAACAAGCAACGCGTCGTCGAATTCCTGCGAAGGACTCGGCGCCGAGGCAGGCACCTTTAGGCAACGCCGCGCGCGTTTACCTCGGTATGCACCGCCGGTGATAATAAACGCCGGGGTAATTAAGACCGAGCGGGTTATACGCCCGTAGCGCAACGGAGAGACGGCCAGATAAAGGAAAACAAAATTGCCGGGTTTCTCTGCCGCCCGCCGCGGGTTTGATCGCCCCCTGTGTAATACGCCGCCGTTCGCTCCTTTTTTTTTGCCCGAGTCCCCGCCGGCTTACATATTTTACTATGTGTCGTGAATAACGAGAAAAATTACGTCTGGCGCTATAATCTTTGTTTTCAGGTGCGCGCTAATTTTTTTCCCCGCGCCGCCTTCGCCCCTCCCCCCTCGGGCGGACGCGGCACGCGGAAAAAGAAAGCGGAATTTCAAACGGCGATCGGCTCGCGCTGTCCCGGGAGTTGTGCAATCGCGTGAATTTTGAAGCGCCGAGCGTCCTGTCGTTCGAGTTGGGAAAATCGGAAACGGTCATTCCGTTTTTAAAGGCGAGTTTCGAGTTACGAGGAAATCGTTAAGCTAAATGCAAAATTGCATCTGGCCGGGGGCATTTTGTTTCGGAAATACCGGAGATATACAGTGTGAACGTGTTATGCAAATAAAATCGGACCCTGTACAGGTGAATTAGTGAAAAACTACTCGGTGCACTAAAAGTTAATAAAAAATAATATAGTATAGAAAGTATTAATATTGTAATATGTAATAGATTGTAATAAAAAAACAATAAAAGAATAAATAAATAGTTATATAATTAATACAAAATAATATGTAATTTGTTAATTGTGTTATAATTATAGTGCATCAATCACAATTTGATAACAAATTTGACTCATTAAATATGATTACCCTACGACTATGCAAATTAGTAGACCACATTTCACTATAATTCCAATTTAGAGAGTATTTTATATTTTAATTTCATTTAATAAAATGTGAGAGGTAATTTTTGTAAAGGAATTGCAAAAAGCTTGCATAAAAACAAATAAAATTGAGTTTCAAGAGCTACATTAGCAGACACGGTCTTTGACTTGGCGAAAGGCCCGGCGTTTTCTTATAAGGTCGTATTTCCGCATCACTGAAAAGAAGCAGCTAGATTTCCGTAAATCCTCGGGATCTTTTGTCTTGTCAGCATCAAGGACACCAACATGCCGCTTTTTTTCTCTTTTTAAGAATTAACGACGGCGGGATCAGATTATCAGATTACACAACTAAAAATCAAGTTTCTGTAATTAACTACACTAAAAGTCATTCGATTCTTTTTTTTTATATCGAGCTATCACTAATTCTTTTTTTGTCTCGTAAAGAAAGAAAGTTCGGCCGTATTTCTTCGAAACGTATAAAAATACCGATAAAGCCGTAAAATTCTTGAATCTATGTCGGCGAAGCTTACAGTGTAATTAATGGACGTGCGCTAACAATCAGTGTAACTTACAATCGGTACACGTGTATTTCCATTTATCATAATTGGTTTCGATCAATATTTTATCAGATAAACTTTTCAGCGGTGCCACATGCGTTCGGCATACTAAACACGCGAACAAAGATTTATACGATATCCGAGAAACGCATATACATTCATTAATTTGAGTCTTATGCGATTTTCGAGATTTTATTTATGCCTCGGCTATGCGAGCAATAAAACGAAAATTCCTTCGATGGCTGCGAATTTCAATAGCACTGCAGTTTCTACTTTGGATATTTCTGCAACGAGAAGAGGCATAAATAAGAACAGATGGAATCTCGTGTCATAGATCCAGTAGCCTAATAATCAAGACCGTAGTTCCTTCGGGCTCACTCGCCTCGAAGACATTCGCGTTTCATTACCTAATAACCAGAAAGCTTTCCTCGCGAATTTCGAAGTTTCCTCCTATCGCTTCGCGCGTGCACGAAGAGGAGAAAAGGAAAATATGGAGATAAAAAGTAATGAGCTCCACTCGTGCCGGGACGATGAAATTGCCTTGAATAAAAATTAACGATCTCGCTAATTTATCATCGCGCAAGAAAAAAAAAAACTAAATTTTTGATTGATACCATCAAATTTTTGTGATCGCCCGTAATGATACCCGCAGTCGATGAATTTAATTCATTTAAAAGATTAACAAGCCTTTAATTAACCTCGTCCAAAAGGAATCGTGCACGAGGAAGGCCCGCGAGATACACACTTTTTCACCGGGACAATTCGAAGCGAGGCGGATTTCACTTTCGTACGGGCCGCGCGCTCGGTTACCGCGCCGGCTCTTTTTTCTTCGCATCCCGCGCGCATTAGACATAAAATCTATTATATGGGAACTCCGCACGATTAATGGCCCGAGTCATAATCCAGTAAAAGTAAAAAGAAATCCCCGGCGGCGCGCGGCCGTCGTCGTTCTCGCTTTTCCACTTTTACCGCGTCCCGACGTAACGTCCACCCGGGAAGATGTCCGTTCCGCGACGGACACATTCCACGGGCGATTATAAAATACGCCCGAACCTCCGCCGAATTCAATTAAACGGTTCACGCTCGGCGCGCTCGCCTAGAAAGTTTAAAACGCGCGCGCGCGCCTCCGATTTCCGGAATTCGTCGAGCACGCGAGAGGCAGCGCCCGCGCTTCCTTCTTTTTTGTCTTTCTCACCTCTCTCTCTCTCTCTCTCTCTCTTTCTCTTTCTCTCTTTCTCTCTTTCTTTCTATTCTGAGACTAATTCTGAATCTCTGATTCTCTGACTTATCAATCTATCTCTCCCGCCCTGTCTATCTTTCTGACTTCATCTCCTCTCTCTTTCACCTTCTTTATCTCTCTCTTTTTTTCAATTTAGTTCAGACTCTGTGATTCTCTGTCTTATTATTTTTCTCACTGATTTTAATTTTGATTCTCTGATTCTCTGACTTATCAATCTATCTCTCCTCTGTCTATCTTTCTGACTTGATCTCCTCTCTCTTTCACCTTCTTTATCTGTCTGCTTCTGACTTTGCCTTTTATTCTGTCTCTTTTTTTGAATTTAGTTCTGACTCTGTGATTCTCTGTCTTATTATCTTTCTCACTGATTTTAATTTTGATTCTCTGATTCTCTGACTTCTCAATCTCTCCCTTATATCTTTCTCTGTCTCTGTCTGCCTCTATCTTTATCACTGACTCTGACTTTATTCTCTTGCTTTCTTTGACTTAAGTTCTGATTCCCTGATTCTCTCTATCTCTCATCCTCTTTCTCTGCCTATCTCTATCTTTATCACTGACTCTGACTTTTCATTCTTTTGCTTTCTTTGACTTCAGTTCTGATCCTCTCTCTCTCTCTCTCTTTCTGATTCTCTCACTATTTTTCTCTCTGGCTTTTTATTTAATACTCTAACTTATTCTAACTTATTATTTCTCTCTTTCTGACTTTATCTCCTTTTGACTCTATCTTTCTTTTTTTCCCATGTCTGTCTGTCTCTCAAGATTGGTCCTTCCTAAAAATTCTCATGTTTTTATGATCTATCTCTGTTTGACTCTCTTCTCTCTCTCCCTATCTCTCTCACTCTCTTTCGGTCTCTCTTTCTCTCTCTCTCTCTCTCTCTCTCTCTTTCTCTTTCTTTCTGTTTCTCTCTTGCTCATTCTCCCTTTCTGTTTTATATTATTTTCATTGCAGTATCAACTTGTATCGCAAACTACATAACTATACATTTATCTATTTATCTATCTCTCTTTTTCTCGTTCTCCTTCTTTCACGCGTTGTGAGGACCGCTCGTTTTAGCCGCGGCCGCGGCAGGTGGTCGCGGACGCATCTGTGCGCGCGGGAGTTTAAGGCGGCGCGGCTTGGGAGCGCCTTAAACGGGTAGGAATGCGACTGATTGTCCTTAAATCGCTCCCGCGGCGGCGGCGGGCTCCCATTATCCGCGCGGGCCGCTCGCGGTTCCGCTCTTTCTTCCCCGATTGCGCAATCCCCGCACGCTGCGCCGGCTCGCTTTTGCCCGTGCGGCGGGGCACCTTTCGCGCGCGGGCGACGATTTGCGACCGAGTATACCGAGCCGAGCTGCTCGCGTTAGGCGGGGCTAATTAACGTTTTCTTTTCTTTTTCTTCCTTTATACTTTTCGACGTCCGCTCGCGCGGATTTTGATGAAAATTGTGCCCGGTGCTGTTGTTGGCGCATTTAATGCCGGTCGATTCGAGCCGATTTGGATTTGAGATTGGGTACAATTAGCAGCTACAAGCGTTCGCTGCTTTTTAACGCAGGATTGGGTCAGAACAATTAGTACTGTTTCATTATATATCGTACTGGACTCTTAAATATTTCATGGTTTTTAATTATTTCTGGAATGTAATGATGTAAAAAAAAACTTGATTGTATTTATAATGATTTAAAAAAAAACAGTACATTTCCAGTGACTTTTCGTAAATAATAAATGATGACAATTTATTAAAATATTCTTTATAGATAATTAATTATAAAAAAAATAATATGTCGTAAGGTAATAATATAATGTAGCCTTTTTTAATCATTATAAGATTGTTGACCAGTAGTATTTCATTGACTTTTAATATCTAGTCTAGCATACTCGAAGATATAAAATATTTTATGGCATCCTTTTATCAGCTTTATAATAAACGATAAAGTTAGTTTTAGTACAAAATTCAAATATAATTTTTATTACTCTGTAGGGCAGTGTATTAAATTTTAGAATTTTTAAACACATTGTGTGAGTATAATAAAATAATAATTTATTAAAACAATTACAATTCGCATTTAAATTGAGAAAAACTACTAAAAATTGCAATAGTCAAGTTAAAAGTACTCGTAAAACAGTTTCTTGTAAAATTCACTAGAAATATAATAAATTTACTGTATTTCTAGTGAATTTTACTGCATTTTTTCCAAATACATGATCAGTCATTGAGAACATTAAAATTTACTATTGTAATTTTTAGTACACCATCTTTTTTAATGTAAAATTGAATAGTTACTTATTACTCGATAAAACTTAAGACATTTTAAGAAATAGCTTTAATTTTTTCGTCACTTCCATCCTTCTGAGTATCTTAAACACTTACAAATTTTCTAATCCTTTCAGTATTGCATAGGTCACTCTCAATTTTCACCAGGCTAACCGATTAAAACCGAAGCGCAAAAAAAAATCAAAGTAAACACCTGATCAGTTATTCAAGATCAGTTTCCTTGCGCCACATCGAAACTTAAAAAAAAACTTATTTTTTTTCACCATCCAATCGCTCTCCTTATCCTAAATCACCCACCACCTACATTACTCCTATCGATCGTCCCGAAGAAATCGCTTTAAAAAATCGGCAAAATCCTGTCGTTAAAACAATGCAACTCGTCTCCAGGAAGGTGAGCCCGGCGCGCGCATCATCAGGCGCGCTCGGCATTCGTAGGTCGGCGCGGCGTGACGAAACGAATGGCGCGAATGCACACCGAATTTCAAAAGCGCGCTCTCGCGCTTTACGTCACCGATCGGCGTAACGCGGGCCGATGTGCACGCGGGGCCGCGCCGTAGGTGCGCGCGATATGATTTCCCGTGGAATGCGTGCTTTCACTCACCCGCGTGCCACGACGGCGTCCTCCGCGTCTCCGAGCCTCCGCGCCTCCTCCGTCACCTCCACCTTTCCGCTGGTCCCCTCCGGTCGGTCCTTGCCGATCGCGCGCGCCTGCAGCCTCGCGTGCCTCCTGCGGGGGCGATGGGTCTCCTTTATCTCCCGCGGGCGCCGAGCTCTTCGCTGCTCAGGCGCATCTTCTCCTTTTCCTCCTGCACTCGATGGAACACCTAAGTCGTCCGCTGCCGATTCCAGTCGACACTCGCGTGTACCGATCGAACCAACCGATTTTTTTGTTTTCTCTCTGTCTTTGCCTCACGTGCCCGTCTCCAGGTAACGTAGCATCATCGGCTGAAGCTTCCGGTGAGTTCGAGCTTGTTTTTTTTTTTAAGCGACGCTCGTACGAATGTTTTAACGATACGCCGATTTTTTTTGTTTTTTTTTTGTCAGGTATGCACTGGGATATTCGTAGAGCGCCGATACCTACCGTCTCTCCTATGCACACTGTGCGAGCGGAGCGTTCGATCCGCAACTGCGCCGGGCAAAGTGTCTACGGACTTTCATCGACTTTCATATTTCGATCGCAGGCGGCGTTAGTTTGCGCGGGCTCCTTATCGTCGGCACCTGCACTGCACTTTTACCCTCGAAAAAACTCAAGCACACGCGCACACCTAAAGTATCCTAGTCGCTCTATCCCACCCTTCCTCTTTCTTTTTTTAATCTCCTCGTATCCACCCTTCCTTATTACTATTACAATTATTATTATTATCTTTAAATCTTCCCTTTCTTCTTCTTTTTTCTACTTTACTTCTCCTTGGTCTTCGCTTCGGCGAAGAGCGACGAGGCTGCGAGGAGGAAAGAAAAAAGGGAGGCGCGAAGGCGCACGGCACTCTCTCCGGCGTCGGGTTCGCCAACCTTCCCGCGAGAAGGCGATCGTAAGACTGAGGCGAGCCGCGGCGGCCGCGCGCAGCCTTGCCGGCGCGCGCGAGCGGGAGAGTGCGTCCCTCCTGCCAGCCGCCGCGCGGACCGGTGTGCGTCGCGTGTGTACATCGGCGGCGGGAGGACGCTCGACGTGTCTCTTTCTCCTCTCCTCGGGCCCTCCGACGAGTGCCATCTTCCTCGCTCCCGCTTTTCTTCGGCTTTCACGCGACCGGCGGTGATGACTTGTTTATGCGCCGATTCCGGAGAGCTGGATTTTTTTTTCTTTTCTTAACGATCGTAGACCGGAGGCGAGGTACGCGGCGGCTTGGAGCTGGTCCGGGAAGGTGGCTGCAGGCGCGTACTGTGCGGCGGCGGGGATCGCTGTTAAGGAGGTGCTCGAAATGAGGATTGATGGAGACGGTGTAATGAGATAAGGAGAATCTTGGATCTGAATGGAAGAGATACCGATTTTTTTTATTTTGAGAAGATTTTTATAGTTAAGGTGGGATTCTACTGAAATTTGACCCAGAAATAAAGTTTTGATATTTTATAGTGTAGTTCAGTACAGGATAAGTTAACAACGTCATATCTTAACGAAGAAAAAGAGCCTTCGAATAACTATTTTGGGCAAATCAGTATATGCATGATGCTTTTTGAACTCATGCTTGTTAAAAGCAAGTGATAAAATTTATTGTTTTTATATAGTATGAAAGAAAAAAGTTTTCAAATTAGGTTCAAAAATAGGAAAATTAGTTTTTAGATTCGCAGCTTTAGAGTGATAGGAGGATTTTATTATTTGTATACTTTCAACTTGATGTTCACAGCACGTCACTCTGTAGTTATTGTTATATTATATCGTTGAGATTGATGAAGATTTTGGTTTGTTTTCAATTATATTCCTTTTAATTGAATTTTTTAGGAAATTGAATTGTTGTTGTTGTTTTCAATGATTACAAGTCTTTTTCTAATCAGTTACAGTTAAATGGTGCAGCAGCAGTAGGCTTCTGCAGACAAATCATCCAGGCCTTAAGGTGGCTTATACAAAGAGATTCGTTGCCAGGAGAAAACGTAAAAAGATGTAAGTAGTAATCTTGTTATTATTTTTAGGAAGTCGATTGATTAAATTGAAATAGTCTACGTAAATCTAAATTTTTATACAGAAATAAGATTTGTATTGTGACTACAGCCTTATCATTCTGCACAACATCACTCGTCGAAATTCATTTCATTAAAAGTGAATGTTAATTTTTTTTATACCAATTTTTGTTTTTATTAATTCAAAATAACTTTCTATGTACGTCTGCACATATACTTGTTATACATGCCACTTTTGCGCAATATTTTTAAAATCCTAAAACATCTGGCAAAACTGCATATTCAAAATGTCCTTGGTATATGCAGGACTGAATTTGTGGCATGTCTCTAGAGTGATAAATTACAGAGTAACTATCGGTTTTTATGGCTCTTCGCGCTCGATTTCACGCTTGTATACTGGATTTCCGCGAAAGCGCTAGATATCTGTCCAAACTCGAGTGAAAAGTGTGACCAATGCTGTGTCTAAACGGTGCACATAATTCGACTAAGGTCCAACTGACAATGTCCAAGGATTACTGTAAAACTATATTATCTATGACATCATTCAAATTTTTAAATAATTCAATTAGT
>UXGC01000805.1:0-16489 GCA_900480045.1 Eurytoma adleriae | reverse complement strand
GGTTAATTTTGATCACATCTTTATATTTTCTACAAAACGAGGTTTATGAAAGTTTCCTTTTCAGACGTTAATCTAGGCTTAATCTCTTATCGCCCGCTTGCAGCGGAACTTGCGTGTGAGAAAAATTTCTGGCTCTCTTAACGTCGGTCATTTAAGAAGCCGCGGAATTTTTATAACTATGATAAATAAGTCAGGTCAGGCGCTAATTGAAACAACTATGATAAATAAGCCGGGTCAGGCAGTAATTAAAACGAGTGTCCGTCGATAAATAATAAGATGCTCGAAAGATAATTAGCCACTATTGCGCAAGCTAACTACATAGTTGGCGATTTATTAGTATTTTTTTTACACTTTTTTTGCTAATTACGCAAGACGGTTTAAGTTTGATGAAAAGTGCATTGATTAAGTTTATTGAAGTACTTTCGAAAACAATTCGCCCAAGGACGCGGCGAGAGAGTAAAATTAAAGCGCAATGAAAAACCCGGAGCAAATGTCTTTTACACAAGTTAATAATGGTGTCATTATAAAACGCCCGTGTCTACGACTTGATTACTTCGGTAAAACTAGTCGCGAGGTAAAATTTTAATGCACCGCCGTTTCCTACGCGAGCCGGAGACGCGTAAAGTGTCGCTCCCGCGTGAAACTGCTTTTATTTCGACGAAAGCGTATACCGGTCGGTTGAACACTCTTCCTCAAGGTCGCTCGATTTGCGAAGTATGGTAACTACACTTTTGCGGAAATCAGTTTGCGAGGTATGTACGGGAATGTATTTGAGTGATTTTAATAAATTCGTGATTTAATAAAGTGCTAGTCTTGAATTTTGAATAAAATAATAATAATTTTATGCCGACCAACGTGAAATAGGCCGAACTCTGTGGTGAAGGCGAGTAACGACGGGACTGTTTTTTAGGGTACAAAATTTTACAGCGCAATGAATACACGTTACATATGACTCGTAAATTGTAGAGTCAGGAATTTTCTGTAAGGATAAGGAGACTGTGAAATTTACTGATGTATGTGTAACGCGAAGTTTTTAACGTATTATTACAATCATGCGTTCGAGGTGTTTATTTACCATGTATTTATATCTGAAATAACAACTATTATGTATATTTCTATCCCTTTCACTTTTCGCTACATTTTTATGGAAATTCTGTGAAATAATACGCTTTACACCTTCGAGTAAAACTGGTGTTTTATATATTTCGCGCTCACTTACGTCTTTTGGTAATATCTTGAAAGTGTAAGTTAAAAACTATTTTAATTAGGTGTAATGAAAATCTATTTCAATTTTGTAAACAAACTGTTCATTAGCAAAATTTATGATTTGAGAAATTCCTATTTTATGAATATATATTGTGAATATTAAAACGTAATTATAAAATAAATCACTTTTATTGTCGAAAGCTTGAAAAGACTCAAACGTCTTTTTAAAGAATGGTTTAATTAATTATGTGGTTTATCGGTATTACGATAAGGAAATTCATTATTTCTACACCTTCGATCTATTTTTCGTAGATTTGATTTTATATATGCATCTGTTTAAGACTTTAGTGCATTTAGGCATTTGGGTAGGCTATCAGAATGGTTTCGATTGTCTTAACCACTGTAATCAAATGTCACCATAATTACCTAAGTATTCTTACTAGTAAAAATTTGTGTGTAACAATGTAATTTTGACGGAGCCCATGTATAATAAATTCGAAAGGTAATAATTTAAAAATTGAATATTTTAATTAATTAGTTATTTAATAATGTGCAATGACATCCCCAAACCGTACTATCCAAAGCTGAAACAGCGACAAACCACTGAAATTGGTAAAATTACACTAAAAATGAGTGAAAAAAGCTCCACTATTTAGTGATCACTGTAACAATTTCCTCCAATTTTATTACTTTTTCACCAATTCATCCCCAAAGCGCAATTCAGCGAACACGTATCCCAGCAAAGGATCGCGTGCGCCACAGGACGCGGCGGCAATTAACGCGACTCCGGACCCTGTCCCGACGCATGACACAACGACTCGCTAGCGGAACAATTGCCATCCGCTTCCCTGAGAAAAAATCGGTACTTATCCGCGGAATAAGAGTACATTTCACCTCGGGAGCGCCGCGAGAACGGGGCGGCCGGCGGCGCGCGGTGAAAGGCGTCCTCGCGAATCCGATATCGCTGCCGGTGATCTTCGGCGCGCGAGCCTCGCGCGGCGTAACGTACGCGCGTTCGTATACACGCGAGCCGGATGCAATGACCGGCGGGCCGTCGCCTTTTTTTTGCCCTTCGTCCCCGGGGTCGGGCCACACGCCGCTTGATTGATGGGCCGCACCGCCGATTGCCGAAACGCCACTCTCACTTTTTTACGCCGGCTCGGATGGCTGGGCTCGAGCGGGCCGCCTGTAGTGTACGCGTGTGTGGTAGTGTCTGGTAAACGCCTGAACGCCTCGCGGTACAGGGAGATGTGTCCGGCTTAATTAGCCTGCGAGCGCCGCCACCGGGGACTTGCTCAACGCCCGTGAGAAATCGCTAATTTGACCCGTGGATCTGCCGGGGATCGGATGCTACTTTTTGCGCGCGTTGCGTAAATCGGTGATTTTTTTTTCGTTATATGGAAAATTAGTTCTAGAGCTTTAGTTTTGATGGGTGCGTTACTGGTAGCTGTTCAAAATTGATACTCTGCCGAAAGATCGGGCGTTGGGTCTGTAAAGGATTGGATTCGAAAGTAATCGTTTGTATGAACGCGTAGACAAGTTTTATTGATAATTAGAGATTAAATGTATTTTTTATGCTAATTGGGAAATTCGAATTTCATTGACGTAATCAGGTTTATTATTAAAATTTTAAAAATAGGTCAGATTTTGTACGTAAACCAGTTTATAGATTCCAAAATTTTATTGATCTTTAGAAAATATTATTTCTTAATTATAAAAAACAAGTTGGCGAGTGATTTATCACGCATACTTTATAAATTTTATAGTTTTAATATTTTTACTCAACCGCATTTTAAACATTGCTCTTACTATTTATCTTTATTAAGATCTTATCATATTGATAGGATCAATAATGTGTCAAATGATTTTGTAGAACTAGTAGACATTTAAATAAAATGACTTTTTACGCATAGTGTTCTGAATTAATAAAAAAAATTTACGCAGTTCCACTTCTGTATCTGAGTGCAAAATATAGCTACCAGCATTAGATTTTTATTGAGTGAACAACAATAAAGCAATGGAACCCAATATTGTATGTTACTCTATATTGCGATGGTCCATAATACATTCGCTTACTTTTTTTCTACTATTTTACCTAAAGAAAAAAAATAATTTTTAACTTTTTATTCAATTAGGTGAATAAAATTTCAATTTTTGAAACGAATTTGTCAATTGTAACAATAAATTCTGTAATTTTTATTTAAATCTATCTTCAACTCTTTCAGCTACTTAAAACCGATTGCCCCGCCGTCGAAAAAAGTCGTGAAATTAAAATTTTTTGCTCGGCTCTTCAGCAGCTTCGCGCAATTCACGTAATAATTGCACGTTTCGACGCTCCCAGGCTAATGATTGATAACTTTATAATCGTGGCGATCGGTGACGTATTCGCGGGTCGCGCGAAGCGGAGGCTCCTTTCTGGGCTTTTCGCAAGCCTGTGATTTCGACGTCGCAACGAGGCGTTAAATCTCCTGGGTTTTAGGAGCGTCGCCGCTCACGGCGGATGTGCCCCGCGCGCTTCGGCGAAATTCTTCGCACTAGCCATCGGAGCCCATTGAGGAGTTTTTGTCGCTGGTACTTTTTCGCGCGTCAGCGTGTTGCAATGAAAATAATACCTTTCGGCTCTTTAATGGAGGCATAGAAAGCCTCGGTTACATTATTATAGCGTAAAAAATGCGAGCCGCGTTCGGTGGATGGCTTTCGTTTAATTATACACTACGCGTGCCTACGCTAAATCTATTTTTTTTTAATTCTATAAAATTTTGTGTGATAATCAAGCGTAGGTGCATATTTTTTTTTATGTTGGAATTTCGACCTTTTATGTAAAGAGATTTCACTTTCGGATCTCATATTTGCCACAATTTTTTGTATTAATTTACTGTGTGAAATTGTGAATAAGATTAAAGTTCTAATGAAGGCAATGGGATAAAATTTAGCAAATTGTTGGAAAAATCATTTCAATCAAAATGTGTTTAATTTACTTTTACTTCTTCAAAAGTTTTAACCAAATGAAATGGAACTTTCTTTATAACAATTCAACCGATGAACTGCTAATAAACTACAGATGAACTACGAATAAACTACTGATAAAGTACTGATCGATGAACTATTGATGAACTACTTAATTTTAATTGGGCTTTTAGATTCAATAGTAAATTGGCAACTGCCGACTTCGTACTGACTAGGAAACATGTACTTCATCAACAGTTTTAGGTAATTTACGTAGCTTTTGCAGTAGTTTCGATTTCTAAGGGTTTAAAACAACGAAACTACTGAAAGTGCAGCAAGATCCAAAGGGTAGCTGCTGTCACAATTGACTGATTAATATGTTATTATTAATAAATATTATAAATGAACTAAGCTTAAACTTCATAATGGATTTGTCGAAAACTTTAATTTGTTTTTACCTTATAAAAAAATAACTCTCTATTCCAATGTCTATTTTTAGAGCACAATCTGATAAGATAATTCAATACCCAAATTTTTTAATTAAAGATGAAAACTCGAAATATAAATATAGATTTATTTCATTAATTAACACGAAATATTTCACGACTCCACGTGGCACTTAACTTTCTGAAACTCATAAATTAAATCTGTCCCGACGATATAGAAGTCGACCTTCATACTAATAAACAAAAAACTAAGGGAGCATTGATACGTGCATCCCTATTCAGACGCTGCGCATACGTATATATAAGTCTCCCGCGTTCCAGGACACTATCGTTCGAATTCGATCAAAAAACGAATCCCCAAACAAGCACCCGCCGCTACAGGGTTTCAGTTGTCCGACACATTTCTACACGCGATGCTCTCAATAAAGTCATTTATATAAAGCGCGCGCGGCCGGTGCCTCCTGCGGGCGGCGCGCGCGCATAAATAAGCGGCGGAGATTCAGCGATCGGAGAGGCGAATTAAGCGACCGAGAACCCGAGAGCCGCGGGGAAAAGGTGATCCGGCCGGCCTTCGGGTGCAACGGTCACCGGCCCTTCTCATTAGCCGCCGTTGCCACTCGCAAGTGATTCTGAATTTTTCTGCGGGTCGGGTAAATGACCCGCCTCACCTCGGCTTCTTATTTCAATGAGCGTCGTGTACACTTCGCGTCTTGTTTTAACGCGACTCGAGGTGGACCGAAATAACAGTGACGAAGGTGATCGTGAAAGTGTTGTTGCGTTTCGTTAAAAACAATTTTTTTATTGTTTATTTATGCCAATGTAGATTTAAAATCGTTACTTTGAAGCGGTACAAAGTAAAGATCCAAACTAGTGGGTATATACGAGATTATTTACCTCGTGTGACTTTCCGTTTTCGTTTCATTAGGCAGAAAAACGTTGCATGACGTAAATGATCTGCTTGCGCGCACGTGCCGAAAAGTACTATTATGATGTTTTATTAGGCTTCTTTGTTGATAACCATTTAAAATTTTTCATTATACAGGGTTTTCAGAAAGTATCATACCCCCCCTAAGTTTGGAATGAACCACCGAAACAAATATGACGGTCGATAGGATTTTCGCAGAAGATTCGAATGGTGACCTTGAATTTAACTTTGGATGTGTCCTTCCAGATTGTTTGAAGGTCAACTTTTTTTTCGATTAGATGGTTGATTCCAAAATTAAGGATGTCCGATTGTTTTTAAAAATCCTGAATAACTACCATTAACACTCTGAACAATGCTGCTTTCCCCACTATTTTGGTGACAATTTGAAGAATTAATTGTTTATACAGGACCTGTGTCAAAAAACGATCCTAGCACTTGGTTCTATTCAAAGATACTGTTAAATCAGTTGTGGAATTGAGTTGAGGGAAAAAATTCCTATTTTTACCACTATCACAGTAATGGATTTGATTTTTTTTCTAGCAGACACTTAAAACGCTGAATGTTCAATTTGTATAATACTGATAATAATTACAAAACTTAATTTGCTACAAGAAAATACGGATACACATTTAATAAAGTGAAAAGTAACACAAATTAATTAAGAAACAAACTTTTAACAAAACATTAAATAACTTGAATGGCCACCGTACTTTTAGGAGGAAACTTAAATTAAACGTTGTTTTTTAAAAAATGTGAGGATGACGATAGTCCTTTTTATATACTCCCGGATATTCTGGCGGTTTTTCCGCAGACACTTCTCTTTTATTTATAATAAGGAATTCTGAAGGTCGCAAAAATGACTTTACTTGATTTTAATCGGTAACACTGCACAAATTTCGCAATAGTCGAAATCCATTTAATTTAAACGAGCTCATACTCAATAAATGTCATTACTAACGCACTTCAACGCACTGATAAATGTATTGATTTCCGTAGATAACTCATTTTGCACACAATATGTCTATTGATTGGCAATGATTAAGAGTTGCTCAGCAAAAGTTCAATCGACATGTTTTCTTCATTATATACGCACCGCTAAAAATGCACCTAAACATTTCAATCCGCAGTATCAATCATTGCCATCAGAGAGAGAAATACGTATTGCGTACGGCTTAATAACCGCGCCTGCGTGCGATTCATTTATCAAATTGGAAAAAAAGTATAATAAAAAATGAACCACTTGAAAATAAGGGAATCAAACCCAATGTCTGATAAAAGCATTGACACGTGGCGACTATACGACCTTGCCTTGTATTAACGAGTACAAACAATGTATCCTATATGAAAAGAAGCAATATCGAATCCTAGTAGTTCGAGCAAAAATACCGGCTAGTTTTGCAAGCGAGTAAAGTGGGTCGTTACCTTTCCTGCGACTGAAATCGCAGTACATATCCTGCTGTTGGTGAATGCGTTAAAAATGATCGTACATGAGGCCAGCAATTGATTGACTTTCTTCGGGGTGCCATTTTGCCACGTGTTGACACTGTGATCACACGCGTAGCACCGCTGCTGCCTGCAAGGAAACGAAGAAAACGTAAGTGTTTCGTTTAAGGTGTAAAAATGAACGTCGTGTTAATTGATTCAATTTCGTAGGTGAACTGTAATTAAGCGTTAATTCGAAGTGGAGATATGCTCTGGAATGAAATAACGGCTAATCGCGTTAATTTTTAAATTTCTGGACTCTATTTAGGTATGTCGTAATTTTGTGTTTTCATAATTAAATCCCTTGATAAATTGAGCGCTATATGCGTAACCTTGCAATCCAATCTTTTTTGGAAGCGTTTAAATGTGTAATAAATTTGTGCAACTTATCAAATTACTTTCATAATTATTATTTTATTATTACGTTTTATAATTATTATTATATTATTACGTTTTATAAGTTTATTTTTATTCTTGATGCAAGGGCAGTGCCCTTTCAATATTGAATAAATGACAAAATTAGAAAATCGTGCAATGAAAAAGTACTTCAAACTATTCTCCTTTAATCGTTTTTTACTCTTTTTTAAAAGAAATCAATGAAAACGTAGCAAAACGTACCGAACTCACTCGAGCCTATGTTTTTCTAACTAACCTATTAGCTGCAACTTCACAACGAAGTTCACTTATTTTCTACACGTATAATATCCACAAATGATTTATGTAGCTATTTTTAATATTTGAATTGCGTACTTTTACTTACAACATTATTGTTAATCCATACTTCTAAATAAATAAAGATTCTATCATTTTAGCTTTCTTCATATTTTGGTGTAGGAAAAACAGTGCTCAAAGTTTGAATAAAATCTGTGACTTAAATAATTGAGATTCTGATGACGTTACTCACATTTAGTTGTACAAAATTTTTTGTGTTGCAATATAACAATTTTTATCGTTAAATACCTAAAATTACCTGTCTTCTTTTCTGCTTTGTTTGCTTTTTGATGGAATCTCTTCTAGGTTTCATGGAAGTTGTGCTATCATCAAATAACCAAATAGGAAATTTTAGAGAAAAATACGTACTGCCTCATAAATGTTGATCGTTGGGTCCTACTAGATTAACTCACTTCATAATTTGGCATAAGAAAATCATTCTCAAACCGTGTTCCCCAAAATCCGCGACACAAACAGCTGGTAACACCCTATGGTCAGTGTATTCTCCCGTTAACTGGGTACTTCGTAAAAGAAAATCAAGTCACCTGAAGAAAAGAAAAAATCGTAAGAATACGAACATCGGACCCCAATAACAGCGAATAGGTACCAACGCCGCGGAGGCAGTCGATTATTATCACCGTTGCGAGCGCGCGCCGGACGTGTGGTGCGCGTACGCGCCGTTCCCTTTTTATCGTTTCTCGTGATAACGGTCCCACGGAGCGGAGCCCGGCCGGGCGCTCGGACACCGCCTGCGATTGTCGTAACTCGCGCGCATACCTGTATATATCGCGGGGAGCCCGCGCGCACGCGTTGGCGCATTTTTTCGACACCCGCGGGGAGATTGTATCCGGTGCAGCGGCGCGCTCGGCACTTTTCTTCGCGCTCGGCGGTTCTCTCGCGGGGGAACTTTTTCAGCCGGCAAATTCGACGACCGAGCGTTCGTTGCGACGCGGAATGCGACTTTACGTTTGCTTACTTTTTTCTGTTTTATTTAAATTAATAGGTTGATATAGGAAAGATACGGCTTTTCACTGTTGCGTGTGTGAAGGAAACGGTGAGTTTGGCGATGCTTTTTTTTTTCATTTTTTTGAGAAATAATGATTTGTGCTAACTAAAAACTGTGTGCGAAACAAGAACAAATTTTCGCTAGTGTATGAAGCAATGCTTTGCACACTAGACACGGGGATGGGAAGATTACCCAGAATAAATTACTGATTTGCATAAAAATTTTAAATGCTAGCAAAAAAGAAATTTAAAGAATACCTTTATAGTAGACCTGATTTGTTTTGGTCTTTATACATTAGAACCAAAAATCCTTTCACAAACTGCATCATTCTAATGTCTTACTCTAGACTGTAGTATATTATCTTGCAAATTTAATCTATTTACATACTGTGGATGCAAAGTGGAGTAAATCGCTTTTTCTTGAAAAGAAATTTCTCGTCGAATCATATTTTATAAAGGTACATAAATTTAATCTTTCTTACCACATCCGACGCTGTTATTTAACTGTGACCTAAAATAAAGTAGATATCAAGAGAAGACTTGGGATGAATCAGAAATAAAGATACTTTTAATTGACTGAAATAAGTTGTTCCTTCGAATTCGCTTTTGATGCTCACTTTATTCTTGATCGTTCATATGAAAAATTTCAAATTAAAAGAGATAATCAAATTCAGAAATGTCTGTGTCTTAAAACCTTGTAAGCACATGAAAATGCACAATATGGTATTTTATTGTGACAGTAATGAACTGGTACATTAATAAAGTTTAATGTTTACATATTGAAATAAAAGCAGAAATTTTAAACCCGTATTTTGCGATTAAAGCATTTATCAAACAAGTCTATTCTATGCGCTTTATCTAAGGTCGTAGTCAAAAGAAGCATCGGATGTGGACAAGACAGGAAAAAATGATTCAACCAAAAATTACTTCCATTAAACACGAACCTATAGTATCAGTTTTAATTTAATAAAAAAACACATTTCAAAGTAAAAGTTCTAGAATAGGATACATATGAGCAGCTTTTAATTATGCAAACGCAAGATAATTTAAAGGAAAATGTGGATCAGGATTTGGAGCGAGGAAAAATTGCTCTAAAACATTTAATGCATACATTTCCGCTGATATTTTCCAGCGTTCGGTTTTGTGAATGCGTGTTCTCTCATTACTGCAATAGCAATAAGCGACTGGATTATTATGGAGTAATTTTATCAGTGGTGCATATTTCACTTGTTCGCTTAACTTGCGAAGTTCAGCCCGACGTTTAAAGGACTGTGCTAATTATTGTGACCGCTAGAAATTCCTTATGCATTTCTTTCGTTTTCAGCATTTGATTAATACGAACTGGTACGTTTAATTAGTGATTATGGAAAACGTATAATTTGAATAATTTAAAAATTGGAGCTGCTGACAATTATTAATGAATTTTCTTTATTTTAAACTTCTTAATCTAATATATGTATGCCTTTTGCTTAATATTTTTTAATTATATATATTAAAAGGAAAATTAAACTTACTGTGTTAACATCAGTCCTTAAACAATCATGGAACAGTTATCCATCATATTATTTTAAGTCCAGTCCTTTCTGCAGATGATGTGCTATAAAAAATGAAATTTCAAAGTTATAGTGTGCATCACACACAGATATGTAACTTCAGAATCTGGCAAGGAGTCTACTCGTCTATTTCTATCTCGTCAGCTTCTGGAACCTCCTGCAACATTTTTAAGGTTTCAACAGTTTCAAGAAAATTCCCGTGTTACGGATACGATGTACTTTTTATAATCTTGAAATCCAAAAATATAATGTAAAAAAAAAGAACAAATCAAAATCGATTTTTTCGTACGCGCGATTTTTCAGGGAAAGGTTCACATTCTTGGTTCACATTCCGAAAGAATCAATTTCAGTCGAGTGTACGTAAACAAAAGTAAATTATGAAGATCACCCAAAAAGTTGCAAAAGTGTGTTTACATTCCTTTTTGACCACAGACTCCTGATTTAGTCAGGAGCACCGGTCAGTTTACAAATAAAGTCTACCTTCAACATAAATATTCAATCTCCCGCATTTCCATAAAACCCATAATCCGCATAAAGATCGCTTATCGAATCCACACCAACCACGCCTTTTCCATCGCAACGAGCTCCAGCACCACTTACAAACTAACCAGAGTCCGTCTCACCTTGAACCGTGAGTCCAGATCGATAAGACGCACCGCACGGCGATCCCTCCAATCAGCTGCTTGCACAGAAAGCGAGAAAACAGCCTGGTGCAGTCGTCGAACGCGGCAAGGTCGTCCTCCGTGCGGCATTGATGCAAAAGTGGTCGCGAGAGCAAGGGAAACTCGCGAGTACGAGCGCATACCCTTGGACGGACGAACTTTTTCTCATTGAGGCTCTCGCCGCCTTCGCGAAATCGAGTTACTGACCGATTGCAATTAAAGCGAGCATTTTTTTTCCAGCTGCAAACCGATTGTGGGAGAGCGGCGAGCCGCCGAGAGAAAGGGCACAAGGGACTATCTCCGATCTGAGCGAGCCAGTGCGGTGCTCCGCGTTGTGATACACGTTGCACGCGTACTGTCGAGACCTTGAAAAACGCATTAAAGCGTTTTGTTCTCATCGCAGATAAGGATCTCGAAATCTTTGCTGCGGAGTATCGAATTCGATGTTCTGCTATCGTTAGTAAATCTGCGAATCAACGGAAAATTCGAAGCGCGGACTTGTAGGTAACTCAGGTTACAGTAAAAGTGAACCTTATCGTTTCGAGGAATTAATTAAATACGTTGAAGGTTAAAGATTTTCAATTATTAATTTGTTCATGAACATTTTATGTACAAGTTTTAAAATTAGGAAAGTGTGGAGGTAATGAAACGTGGAGCAAAAGCCAGCCTTTTCACTCGTGTGTATACAAAGATATCATTCACCAGGCGCGAGCACCTGTTGGTGAGTGTTACCGCACGTAGTGAAGTCGATAGTAAATTTTCTTCACTTCTTTCGTTTTTTCTAAACCAGTATAGAGTTTCTATTAATTACAACTCAAATTGTGTAATGTATTCTTTCGATTTTATAGATTACTAATTCTAATTACTATAATTATAATAACTAAATCCTCGGATATTCTTTCAAAAATAAAGTTACATTAAAAAATGAAAATCTGCATAAAAATTGTTAATGCAATAAATTGAAATTATTATACGAAGAAACCCATCGCTCTTCCCCAATTCTTTATTTTAAGATTATTATTATCTGAAAAAGTTTATAAAGAAATTTACTTTCTATAAAAAGACATATAGAAACAGTGTATGCTACTGTGAATATTAATAAGGTGCTCTTGTGTAGCGATAGTACAATGTATACCCTAAAATGGTTTTATATAGCCAGAATATAAAATTGCCTCTTTGAAAGCAGACAATGTAATAAACTAGCTGTGCAAATGCGGGAAACCTATTATGCGGTTTATGATCCCGATATTTATTATTCCATCAAGTTCTAACTGTACGACTGTGGGGAGCACTTATTCTCATCAGACATGCAAATTTGACTTGATATTATTTCAGCAAAAAGCGAGCAAATGTGATCAACCACAGAGGCAAAACTGCATGAAAGGGTTCTAACTTAAATTGCATTTGTATTGATTACCGTGAATAGTAAATTTGATCCAAACTTTTTTATACATTTTATTTTATTTTATATTTTTTATTTTTTTTATTTTTTTTTTATTTCATATTGCATATATATTGAAAGAGGTTACTACTCGAATGAAATGTATTTATTTCAGAAACAAAAATGTACTGGAATAGATACTCCGCGAAAAAGGCGGAATACCAAATTGACACTGCTCCTCTTAGAAGAGAGCCGAAATTGATGAAACTATATTAAGTGAAACTATATTGCCGGCTTCGGAAGCTGTAGACTTCAAGCAAGTTCTGAAAACTGAAAAAATGAAGTCGAGTATAAAAGGCTAATACCAGTAAGGAAAGAACACAGTCTATGAGGTCAGACAACTACCTGAACACTGCACCACCCTGATGTAATGGGAAGACGTTAGCGGAATGGATCAACTCCTAAGCAGAAAAGATGATAGGGTATTAGTCGATACGTCACTCTGGTGGGATTCGACACTTGAGCGTGTAAACCCCTATGGTGCAAAAGTATTTCCTTACTGTAGAAAAGAACATTGGGGACATGCATCCCTGCTAGTGAATAATGCTTTTCTTCTTTCTATTAAGATCTACTAAGATTTACTAACTCTTACGGACACCATGTGGATGAAGCAGATGGATGGATATGGATATAGCAGATACAGGTTGCAATAACAGCCAAATAATAGAATTTCTATTTGAGCTCGCAGTTCTATACAATAAATAGTAAGCAATACTAAAAGTGATAAATGATTCTAATGGCTCTGGTTACCAATGTAATATAGCATTTCAATTTTTTAATTAGAGGTTCCAAAAGTAGTATTTCATGTGAGTAACAAGCGTAAAATAATACTATTGTTTACCTGGTTAATAATATTGCCGTTTGCATAGGATATTACTTTCGGTTACCTTTCAACTTCAATTTCTAATGAAACAATCAAGAGTAAGGCAAAGACGTAAAGATTACTGAAACTAATAAGCCAACTGGTTTAATTCAAGCTTAGTATGTAACAAGTGCAAGAGTTGGAGAACGACTGTGTAGTCCCTGTAAAGTTCGTACATTGTTTGCCAAATGTCAGGCCTTCAGTTTCCATAGAGATGAATATAATTGAACATCGAATTATGCAAATATCATGCGATTGTACATTCTGTTTCAAACGACTGTAATGCATAATTTAATGGACATATTCATTTTCTACGCTGTAGCTTGAAAAAAGAGAAAATTATTTGTAGAGAGCAACTACCTCGGAGTCAATGTTATTGCTCTTATAAATCGATTGAAATACCGTAGGGACAGCAACATATAATGTAATATCTTCATAAAAAATGTAAATATCTCGAACGAAATTTGAAATAAAACCTTCCAGGGGAGGCCGAAGACAAAATTACTTGCTCTTACTGTGCACAGCTGATTTCATCGTAGAACAGTATTTACGTGTCTTATATTCATATTTGTTTATTAAAATATAAAAATTTGTACTATTCTGAAATGGAAGAGCGGCAAGTGTGTGGGATGAAAGAATATTTCGTATTCAGTGAAATCTTTATGACTATTATTGGAATATGGCCTTTTCAGTCTTGGATATCGCGTGTATTCTTTCAGAGTTTTTACGCTTTAGTTCATCTAAGCTGCTTTATCCCCGTGGTAAGTATGGATGAATTTGTCAATCTTTATTGGCTGTAGAAGAAATGAATGTCGTATGACAGCCAATTCAGTGTGTATTTTTGTTTTTTTAAAGAAAAAATTGTAGCTTCTAGAATAATTGTTGATTCTAGTTCACCAAAATTCTTTAGCATTATAAGTTGTCTAAGAAATTTTAGAAACTTATGAGCATATTAACAATCTTTTTGATTCTCAAAATTAAATAAATCACATCTCATTATCAAATTTTTCAGATATTAAAAGTATTATTAAATATACGTGACATGAATGTTGTTATTGAAGGAACAACCTCTACTTTATATAATACTTTAGTTGCTATAAAATTTATTAATGGTGCTATTAAGCAAAAAGAGGTAGGTTAATAAATAATAATTAATAGTGGTTTTATTATTGATAATATTTTACAATACTTAGTTTGCATCGCTACTGGATAAAGTGAAAAATGATTGGGAGTCATTGACGGATGAAAATGAAATAAAAATATTAAGCGAACATGCTGGATCAGCTCGGACCTTAAATTTTGCCTACATCTGTAAGTAAAATTCCTTCAATTTTTTTTTATTTTTACTGTATTTATTAAATACACTAATTAATAACAACATTTATGTGACGTGTTTAATATTAGATTGTCTAAATACATCTACGATAGTTTATATGAGTCTCCCAATACAATCTGTTATTCTAGACATTATTAAGCCGTTAAATGAATCAAGAGCGAAGCAGTCTCCACTAATGGCTGAATATTTCATTGATATAGATGAAAATTTTTATTTAATACTGAGCCACGCTTGTATTTCAGGAATAATAGGTTTAATGGCAGTATTAGCGAATGATACTTTAATTTCAAGCTGCGTTAATCATGCTTGTGGAATGTTCACAATTTTAGGGTAAGGTATTTTTTTTTTTTTTTAACCAAACCATCTTAATTCGACTCGTCAAAAGTTAAAAAATTAATCTTTTATATATAACTGCTACATTACATTTCTATAATTTTTAGATATCGGATCCAAAGAACATTTAAACAAAAACATCACATAGTAGCAAAAGAAAAATCAGTTGATGATAATTACAAGCAAGCTGTCAGATGTGTCGTGCAGCATCGACGTATCATTGAGTATTGTGATTGATATTTTTATTGCCCAGTTTCAAATGTTTTAAATATTTTTCTTAAACAAATAATTAATGCCTTTTAGATTTTGTGACGATATAAATGATATTTACAGCACATCATTTTTTTTCGTCTTATCGATAAGCATAATAATGATGAGTATGACTGGGATGGAGGTAAGAATTTATAATCTAAGGGAACCACCGATGAAATGTTACTTTCGTCAAAAAAAAAAAAAGTGCTGTGGTGGTGACTCGGAAGCAGATCAACTGCAACGAATCAGTAACAAACATATGAACATCGTCGATGTTTCGGCAGTTTTTACTATAGCTAACTTAATCATAACTATGAATTACTGTCAATTACATTATAATACACTTGAGCAATACCTTTTTCTACAATTTTTATAAAAAAAGTATAATAATAGTAACTACTCTTAGATTAGTTTACAAGTAACAATTATTTGCGTGGTCATAGAAATCCTATTTTTTTCGCAAATACCTGTCGTAACAATATTTTGAAAATGACTTTTGAAATCTACGTGCGTAGATTTCAAAGTTGTTCTTTTTACCAATTATATTCGTTAATTTTTTAAAGGATTAAAATAAAAGTCGCTTTTGGACATCATTAAATTCTCTCGACCTTTGTTCTACCACCGACTTCTTTACCTGCACGCTAGTGTTCTGGGCTCTCGATGTTCGTGGTATGTTCATGGGGACGATTGTTTAATGTCAATTATCCATTGCCTGCTTCCGAAAGAGTCTTTCGTTCTTTGCCTTCAGTGCAGTGCCGTGTCCCTCTCGTATCGGCTGAAAGTAAGAAATTGTTAATAGCTTTTTCAATTAATATACTCACCAATTATAACTTTTATTTAAATACTTCAAAAAAATTACAATTTTAGTTATCTAAGTTCATCTTCAAAATATTGTATATCAAGGTCTGGTATTTAAGAAAAAAATAATAAGATTTTCCTATCACCACGTTACTTATAAACTAATCTAAGGTTGAGTATTGACAATGTTTTGTATACATTTTTTAGGTTTGCTTTTTTTGTAAAAAAGTTTTAATGAAGACAATCAATAAAAAATGCTCAATCGTTGACGATGTAAACAGATTTTCTGTTTATCAATTCTTGATTTGTTACCATCATATACCGATTTTTATTTTGAATATAAACAATTTATCAGTATTAGAAAGCATCAAAATTTATAATATAAGAATGGTTTCTATCAAACATAGAGACAGCAAATAAATTAACAAATGTTATTAATCAAATGTTATTAATTACACTACCTTGCTTTTTCAGATAGTAATGAAGTTAGATGAAAAGTCCAATGATTTAATAAAATTTTGTTTATTTTTT
>UXGC01000804.1:37787-53399 GCA_900480045.1 Eurytoma adleriae | reverse complement strand
CACCTTAATATTAGCTAGCGAAACTACCCAATCGCTAGTGTTCCGACTAGTTCGACTCGTCAATTTTTTACCAGGGACGTTCAGATAGATAAAAAGAAATAAAACATTTTAGATCTTAAATTTTCACTCTTCCCTCTCATAAAAGTAGACGCAAATCCTAAAATTACAAATTCTTTCGTCAAACATTTCTTTCACCATGTAATAATCAGACGAACTTATAATCCGTTAATACCTCACGATGTAACGCTACTTCGCAGGAATCAAAAGATTTCTGGGATGCAATCACATAAGAAGTTACGAGTACTTCATAGAAAGCATCAACACGGTGTGCCCGTATCTGTCGGTGCCTTGCGCCTCGTGGGAGAAGTTCCAAAGCGGCAGCTGCTTCGACTGCGTCGAGAAGCACTGCCCCAGGTTCGGATTCAACGTCCAGCCAGGAAACTATCACGCCTCGGTGTACCTGATGACAGGAAAGGATAAGCCATTTTGCAGTGAGTTCCTTTTATAAATTCACTTTCCCTAATTATGTACCGCGCGGAGATCATATTTCTACGCGGCGAGGAAGGCTGGCGATTAATTATCTCATTCACAACGTAACTTTCGTGAAAGAAACCATTCTGATTTTTTCAAAGATTTGCTCTCGTATGAGAAATATTTTAATGCGAACATTTATTATTTTAGTAATTACGTTGACTTGCTTTGCTGTTCAAGTTCTTATGAGGCTACATTTAATTGTTAATAATTTTTACTTCAAAGTCCGTAATAAACTGCTACTGTCCTTTAATTGGGAAGATTGTATCCGTCTGATAGAATATTGCAAAATAATCGACACGTATTTTTTTCAACTCATTGTTTATGCCCAATGATATCGTACGTTGAAATTACGCTTAACGTCACTATCATACACGATGTAGATATATTACACTAGATGCATTGTGTATGATAGATATGCGCATGATCATACTCAATGCAGAGGTATACTGTCTAACTGTGTTGAGTATGATCATACTCAATACAGATATAATATCGAACGTATGATCATACTCGATGCAGACATACAATCGAACATATGATCATATTCGATGATAATATAATTACGATTGAGTACGCATTGAGGAATAGATCATACGCGAAGCAGTTGTATCATTCGACATTTCATACGAAGACCAGCTCACATAAAAAGGCCTGTTTTAATGTTATTTAAAAAAAAAACTAGAGTAGAGTAAATTCTTGCAGAACCTGATAAACTTAGAGTATTCAATAACCTATTCGAATAACACCACGAGTTATTCAGACCCTACACAAATTTATTTCACTCTGATACTCGAAAAACAGTGAAATTAAAATAGGCCTATTTTTTTAATGCGTTAGCCTTTGTAGGAAGCGATGATTTACAATGCGTATGATCATGCCGACACGCATAATTTCAACGTACGATAAATGTCATAACAAATGCTGAAATAATAAAATATAAAATAGGTATCGATTGTTTTTCAATATTCTATAAGACGGATATAATAGAATTTCTTCACTTATCTTCCCAATTAACGATAAATTTTCTAACCACTGGAAATTCTAACTTGTCACTTCAGCCTATCTGTACCAGACATCAAAACAGATCCCAGTGGTTGTTGAAAAATCTCCTCTCTCTCGGACTAATTACTATTATAATAATCAGACAGAAAACTTTCATACGACTAAACTTACGCAACAATGAATCTCGCCGCTCGCGACGGTCCCAGAGCTCAGACACTCCGCGCGATTTTCTCCCGGTCCCGCGACTTTCCAGAAATGATTTAACACTTCCGACTCATACGACGCTGGTTTTGTTTGATCCCGTAGAGGGCCACTACCGCGTGATGATAAACATCTCGAAGACGAACGAGAGCGTGACCTACGGCGGCGAAGTCGGGATGTTCATGATCCGCATCATCGGCTCGAACGGCAAGATGACGGAGCGACTGCCGCTCAGCGAAGGGCCCAAGTACTACGAACCCGGTAGCAGCCACACTATAGTCGTGCCCGGTGAGGTGGTCGGCAAGGTCGAGGCCGTCGAGATCACCTGGGAGTACCAGACGTCCATGTTCAACCCGCTCACTTGGAGGCTGCTGCACAAGCCCAAGGCGTACATCGACTCGGTCACTGTCAAGAGTCTTGAGTTTCACAATGAGTGAGTACTGTACCTCTTTAATGATTTGGAGTTCAATTTTTACACCGTAAGTTTTAGCAACAAAATTTTCGAAGATTACAAAATTTCGATAAGAGCTTAACTGACTATTCCATTATAAAATATTCACGGCTTTTTCATCACGTTAAATTTTCGATTGTGTTAAAACATTATATTGTTTTTAAATTTAAAACATGTAATAAACATGAATAAACATTTGAATGAAATATCTAAATTATAGAACTTCGTTAAACTTCATTTAATATATCTACAGTTAATAAAGTGGATCTTTATTTGTTATCCATCATTAGAGATTGAAAATAATTTAAGAAAGAGTCTCTATAGTGATGGACACTCGTGTACCAAATGTTAGTTTTACAAAAGATAAGGCATGACTAACAGTGACAATCGATAACTTATTTTTTATAAGAACAGAAAACTCGTACAGAAATCCGCGTTCCACAGAAAAATCAATAACAAGTTTTAAGCTACTTAAGGATGTGAAAGTCATGAATATTTACCTTACTTGCAAAAATGGTACTTTTAAATTTAAAAATCAAAATGTTTTTTACAAAAAAAAAATGAACTCGATTAAGGAATGTTGCCTCAAAATACATAATTAAAACGTATCAAAAAATCCCAATCATTAAACTTCAATTCAATTTCAGAATCACAGCCTGCCCATCGATGTCGACGGCGCTAATAGCAAACGAGCCGCAAACCCTAAAAGTGGAGAACTGCCAGTACAGCAACCAGAACTTCGTCGCCACGTGAGCGGGGGCGGCTCTGACTCCACGCGATTGCAGTTCCCCTGTGCACGCGCCGAGGGTAGAAAGCTCACCAGTGCCATCGCGAGATTCATTCGGGATCCTCGTCGACCTTGAAGTACCCCGGCGAGCCAAGAGAGAAAAAGACTTCGCGCGATTAGTACGTCACGATCGATTCGCATCAGCACGATTTCGCAACGCGAGCTCGGCGCACGAACATTGAACCGGATCTACGCGCGACGCTTCGCCGAGATAAAAGATCGCGCACATTGTGCCGGAGAAAAAAACAGCGTCAGAGCAAACTGGTGCTTCGCCTAGCTTCGATTTCCCACTTGCTATAAAGCTTGCTCGGTTGACATGTAAATATATGAATTTTAATTTATTCAAAAGGTATTAATGTAAATTAGGTTTAGTTCTTAAATATTATGCTAGTGAATATATTTAATAATAGATATTTTTAAATTTTCGAAATGCCTTTGTTTTTATTTTAAACGAAAGATTTAATCGTATAAAAGAGTAGCGTATGTATATGTAGTACCTACATATGTAATGAAAATAGATTGTAATTCTAAGACATAAAGAGAATGAAAATTGTAAATTTGAAGATTCTTTAGTTAAAGACAGGTGTTATCATTATTATAATCAATAGATTGTATGTAATTAGTCTTTAGTACGTTATACTTTCATAACAAGTGACATTTTGTATATAAAATATTGTAAAATAGTGTATAAGCTTTATGATCTAAAACCATAAAGAAAATAAAAGCTCAAAGAACTAATAAAACGATAATGGACATCACACCAGATTAATATAATTTTTTATTAATTTGACATTAAAAATTAATATGATGAAGCAGTATTTGAATTATAAGTATAAGTCACATGTCAATGGTAGCGGATTTGGGTTACTACTGTGTTGTAACTTAGAGAAATTTTTTATAGAAGATCTATTGAGAATCTGGCTTTAGGTAAAGAACAGAACTCAATCGCTTCCAGAGTAAAAATGTATATTTATTGAAAACAAAAGTAAAAAGACAAAGTACATTAAGTAAATCAGCGAAGCCGGAGGAGGGCGCAGAGGGCAAAACAACGCAGGTATACATTTGGCAAAAAGGCCCTCCACGGTTTACAATTTAATTGCACTAATAAATGTGCATCGCATCCCGATGAGACATACCTGCGAGAGGGACCAAAATTACGGATACTGGCTAAATAAATATCATACAAAATAGCAGAATATTCAACATTCCCACTTATTTTGTGTGATCAATCATATTCATGCGCTCTCTCAAGTACTAAAATTGCTGCTTAGTTAAAACGGCTTTGTGAAGATAACATCAAAATGTTTAGATCGCTTATGATCTTCTGAGTTACTCGCAACCTGCTTTTCACTTTCCTCAGTATTTTCCGGGCACTCACGCGCCCAATGTCCTTTTTCTTTGCATTTTCCACACCTTGTGCGTTTCTTGAGCGCTTCTATATTCTTCTTACGCCCATTATTATTCTTGTTTGCTGGGTTGCCGTTTGCACTCGCGGCTGCGTTACTTCCAAGATTCGTTCGTTGAATGTGAAGTGCTAGCGAGGTCATCTCTTTTTCAGCTTCTAGCTTATCTACTCTTACAAGGCGTGCAATCAATTTATCCTTCGTCCTGTCCGCCTCGGGCATGTAATCCCATGCCATGCGGAAAACATCAAGTTTTGGTGGTAAGCTGCTTATTATTTTGGAAATGACAGCTGCTTCTGACGGCTTCTGGCCAGCATTGTCTAATTTCCTACATATTGCTTCAAGCTTTTCAATCTGTACTGCTATGGACTCACCCTCGACGAATCGAAAAGTAAAGAAATGCCGCCACGCAGTTAGCTTTGCGTCCACACTTGTATCGTCGTACAAGTCTTGCAGCTTCGCCCACGTTTCTTTTGGACTAGTGCAGTTTTGTAAGTTGCTGTGTAAACTCTTCTCCACAGAACTAAGAAGAATACTCATTGCTAACCACGTTTTTGCTTCGTGATTTTCCACCTCCTCTGGCTTTGTTGCATCGGGGGCCGTTGCTGTTCCAGTTACGTATGGATATAGTCGCTTTGCTTTTAAAACGACTTCTATTCCAAACTTCCACAAGGAGTAGTTCGATCCATCTAGTTTCACGAAGTCTGATGAGTATTCTCTTTCACCCATTCTGATCGTCAAAGAGTTCGCTTGTTACTTAACACTTCACTAAATACTTTAATAAATTACACTGGCACAGTGGAAGCGTGCTGGACCCACTAAGCTATTGACAATCTGGTTTTAGATAAAGAACAGAACTCAATCGCTTTCAGAGTAAAAATGTATTTATTGAAAACAAAAGTGAAAAGACAGAGTACATTAAATAAATCAGAGAAGCCTGAGTAACGCAATTACTCTGCTGAAGGCTCTCGCACGACTGACTGACGGAGAGGAGGGCGCAGATGGTAAAACAACGCAGGTATGCATTTGGCAAAACGGCCCTCCACGGTTTACAACTTAATTGCACTAGCAAATGTGCATCGCATCCCGAGGGGACATGCCTGGGAGAGGGTCAAAACTTAAAGCTACTGGCTAATTGAATATCAGGCAAAATAACAGAATATTCAACGAGACCACGTATAAATTTCTGCAAAAATTCTGTCGCAAAAAAGCTGCCAACCCAGGGAAAACCTGAACGAGTGTAATTGCAGGTAAAACCCAAACAATTTAAAAAACTCGCATTGAAGACTGCATGACATTCATTACCTTGGGGTACAGTTGAGAATAGTAGTAATTTAATCTAATAATATGAGAAGTATAATATGCTTATCGCACTAATTACCAATTACGAGTGTTACATAGATTGGTTCTTCCAACGCAAAAAAAAAGAATAAGAAATCCGTGTGAGTGAACATTTCAAGCCAGTTGAGAAAAATACACGGTACCTGATCTCAGACCGCAAGAACGAAAATGTTTACTAACCAGATTGTAACTCTTATCAACTGAGTTTGAAATCTTTGCTAATTTAGTTTGAAATTTAGCTTGAATTTTGCCAATTTAGTTGGTAATAATATTCCTTCTCGAGGTCTGTGATCGCCGAGTATGTTTGTAATTTTTACCAACTATCTTGTAATATTTACTGATGTGGGTTTCTTAGTGCACGTATCACTTGCAATACTATTTATGTAATTTCGTTGAATAAAATATGAATACACCCGAAGGACATTAATTCGTTTCGAAAATACTCCCACAATGGGAACGGCCTCTGATAAATCAATGTATATAAAATAAAAAACAAGAAAAACAAAATTTTTATGCCATTCTGGGACTTGTTCCAAACGAAAAAGAATTGCAGTTTTGCCATTTTCGGGACAAAAAGTACATGTATATGCAGATATTAAAATCAATTCATTGTATAACATTTTATAAATTAGTCGGGTATAAAATATAGAGGTTGGTAGAGCAGACATCACAAAGAGAAAGGATTAGTGGGCGAGCTTTAATAAAATATTTAACAAACTCACGAGTACATTTCAAATTTATTTATCCACAATTAAATGTACAACACACCAAATAAAATTATTTTTAAGCTTATACGTTGCATTAAAACCAAAAATAAAAAAAAAAAAATGTTTCCCGCTCTAAAGTTTTCTGCATAAGCAAGCAAGAGTGGAGGAGGCACGTCGCTTTCAAAGTGAGCGAGCCAACCGTGATTAATTATCGAAAACTGCGTCGATTTTGGAAAAGCGCACGTGCAACTGGCACGCACGTCCTTTCACCGTCACGTTGTCGACCTATACCGCCTCATCACGCCTCCTCTTTCACCTTGGCACTTGCGCTTTCGTAGCTCGCTCGCGCCTCGATAAATAATCATTGCGCGCACGCGGGGATTTACGGTGCGCGTGCTCGGCCTGCCAATGAGGGTCGGTGCGCCACTGCTTAGCTTGGGTTTGCGGAACTTTATTCTGCACCGGAGTATAGTGTATTTAACTCCACATGGTTAGAGTTTGTTTTTAGTCGGTGGTACGATACAGTTGACGATTACAACACGGTGAGAAGTTTGTATTCAAAATTACCGTTGTTTTGACGGTAAACTTATTCGGGTGACATTGAGGAGGTGACACGTAGTAGATATAAATTTTTGTAGAAACTAAAGACATTTTATCCGTAGTTTCTGTGAAAATTTATAAATATAATGATTTTTTGAACATTTTTTCAAATTTTTAATGTCTAAGAAAGATAGACACTTACTACCGATAAAATGGCGAGAAATTCAAAGTGTTACTGCCTTGCGTATTTGAGTTTAGAAAAAAGCTATTCTAAAAAATTTAAGTACCACATTGGGTATTGTTAAGCGACATTATTTACTGGTTATAATTTAGCTTTGTGTTGGATATTAAAAATGTTGACATTTCTACCAGGCTTGTTAAAACATTTTTTGGAGAGTCGACAAATTTATGGATGATAATTTTAGCGCTCATTGCTCGAATGCTTAAAATATTGAAAAGAAACATCCTGTTTTCGATTTCTAAATGTCAAAATATTAATTTGTTTATTGTTAATATAGATTGGCTTCAAACAAATTGACAGCTAGATTACATTATCTTACATTAAGCATACATTTCATTAAATAATAGATTAGTTAATTTATTGAATAAATTAACCGATTGATTATTTCGAGTAAAATCTCGTTGCATGTAAAAAATTAATTCTTTGTGTACAAAATATTAATAAAATAACAATTACTTCAAATAAATGAGAAAATATCTATATACTTTCTAACTCTTTGAAATGTTTTAAATACTACCCTCATACATAACAAAAATAATTGCTTCGTCGATGAGTAAAGTATTTCAAATCAAACTTTCAAGTACAAAATAATAACACGCTACTCTAAAACATGATATAAGGACATTCGTCGGTAACAAAGAAAAACATCGCTACCGTAAAAGCAACGAGCTGCTCCGAAGAAGTCGGGCCCATTATTATTTTAACCAGATAATAATTTTTCCGCGTAGAAAGTTCACGCTGCCCAACGATCGAGTCTATTTTTAGCCTTTCGTGCGTTACACGACGAGACATCGGGCCGAGACGCAACGAAAACGCGCGCCAATTCTTATGACACCGCCAAGCATTCTCCCTCAACGGCGCGAAAATCCGCACTTCCTGCACGAACTTTCGCGAAAAAAGAATCGCGCGTTACGCGACTTAGCAGGGCAATTTCAGCGCTGCAACGGGGAAACGGAAGACGCTCTACTCTCCTCGGCGATTTTTCGCTCCGCGCGGTGATCGCAATGTTAGCGCGTCGATTTCGTAACGATCCGATTGCGACCAAGGGGTTTTCGCTATAATTTTAGTGACATTCGATTACAATGATTGCGAGAATTCAATCGATTTTTCAATGATTACACGATTCTTTGCATAATCAGTTAAGTGATTGTCTGTTACTTGGTTGGAGCACCAGTAGCCTTCTCTTGATGCCTAACACTCAGGTAGAAGAAGAAGAAAAAGTAGGATGGAGGTGGCCCCCTCCTGCGCCAGGTTACTTCCTGCCCGAATGCCAGATCACTTCCATTTGCTCCTTAATCTTAAGTAAGTCTTAGGATTAGAATAGGGTATAGGTATGCTCCTTATTCTTAAGTAAGTCTTAGGATTAGGGGGAGGATGATAGCCGGCTTAACCCTTCCTGAAAGAAGTGGAAGTATGAATGTCTGAGGGGAGATTGATGTGCGTTACCCCAGATGGGCATTTCTATACAATCCGAACTTATATGAGGTACTTAACTGTTGCGATGTGGCTTAACGTATTGGTAGGGAAAAAATACTTCGAGAAGTATGGAATCTCAAAAAACCTTTATTTTCAATACCCAGGTCTTGATGGTTTAGATATAAAACTGAAACAACAGTCTCTCTACTGAAAAAGACAAATACCCCACAATCCTTCTGGTGGTAAATGAACCAATTAATTTCTGGGCTCAATCGTGTTTTAAGGGGTTGAGATATACCGGCAGACATTACGGTTTTTCGTTTCATTCAATAAATTTTGAGATTAACAACTAATTTGGGCCAAATCCACATTTTTTAGTCTTTAAAGATTAATAATCATGTTATTTACAAATTGAATTTACAAAACGAAAAGCTGCAATTGACGGTAACCATGTATAAGGATAAAAGTATGTATCCTCTAAATTTAAATGAATACATATTATGGAGTAAAATCTAATTTCAAAGTCACTTATTTAAAAGTGGTTTGTGATTACATTAAGTGAATGTAACCCCTCGATTGCGACGATACCACCGTGCATCGGAGGCACCCGCAGTTTCGTGGAATCGCGACTGTCGCAAATTGGCAGCAGATGTCCGGACGCGCAGGTTGCGGGTTGCTCGCTTTTGCAATGCGCCGATCGCACCGATCTATTGCGGCCGATTCGACGATTGTGTACACTACTTCGGCGAATTGATGGGGTACTACGACGACGCGGCGTAGAGCAATGCCGGCTTGCTGAAATGCTCGATCGAGCCGATCCAGCTGATGTTTGGCTGCAATTTTGAAAGGATTTCGTAAACTTTTGCTCGTTTCTTTTATAATTGAAATATATTATGTACACTTTGAACAGGTATAAGTGTTTAAAAATATTGAGGTTGTACATTTTGTTCTAAAACTTAGAGTTAATAATTTTGAAAATGTGAAGGCACTTTGTTCTAGATTACTGGTGATTCCATGAAGCACCATAATAGTCTTCTCCAGGCATCCCCCCATCATGGAACGGTAGCAGTTTTTAATTATAATTTATTCCGCATGCTATAACTGCATGTCATAATGAAGAAAAATTTCATTCAATATCTTACTTTAGGTACATTAAAAATAGTTTGGATGAGTTAATGATGTACAGATATCATGTCATTATTTCCTTTCAAAACTACATACTGAAATTAATTACTGTATAAACTGTTTACTGTTTTTAGTTTCTTGTTCCCCATCCTCCGTTTCAAAGGATGAATCTGCTTGCAAGATTATGTTCTCTTAAGTTCAAAATATAAATTTCAAAATATAAATTAAAAGTACAGTTTAATTCTTCTTGTTGAAGTAACAATAAATCTTTAAACTTATTTGCATTTATGTAATGAAAAACGAGTGACTTCTTCTTAAAGATGTGCAAACGATTTATGCAAGTCATAATCATTTTGCATCTTATATTTAACTTCAATGGTTAGATAATAAAATAAAATCGTGTAAAGCTCATTTAAGTATTAACGAATTGCTTTTATCTTAGGTGAAAGATCTTTTGGATCGAACCTTTTTATTGAAGACATTTAGTATTTAATTTATATCATACCGTAATTTCGAACAATTAAAATTCAATATATGAAATAAATGATATACATTCTATTTCAATAGCAGAGGAGAGTATATAATTAATTATATAATATAAACTGGGTGGTACTAGATTCTTGTCATTTAATAGCATTTCAATTTAATAGCAAAAATATATTGCTATACAGATGAGACTAAAAAAGTGCCGTTACATCTTTTTACATACACTTAAAAGCTCAATTCTAGTAATAATTAATATAATATTAGTCAATTTATACGTTCATTATATTGTAACATACCATTAAACCTGTAGAAAAAACAAAAATTTGTTGTGATTTGGCAGTTAACAGATAGAAATAGCATAGTTACCTGTTAAATTAATTAGTGACTAATAAAAACTGTAAATTTACTTCAATTCATTTAATTAACCTACTCAATGGTACCGTAAAAGCTTTTATCTCTCTGTTACAAAATAAGTTTTCTCTACCAAAAAGTATATTACAACCAGCTGACTTTCCAGTCCCTTTTTTAACAACTCTGAAAGCACCAAAGCACTTACTTCAAAATAAAATTTCACTCGTCAAAAAATTTCACTATACACCACAAAAACAAAAAATTACTCATAATCAGACTCAAGTGTAAACATACAAATACATTTAAAATGATTGTCAATCGATTTAACGGCGCCAATGCAGAATTGAAGTGAAAACTTCCCGATGGAAAGCCGCAGGTTTTCCTAAAATCGAGCGCGTAAAAAGCGCGAGCCCCGAGGAGGAAAGGAATTATAATTTCATCGGCGCGGGGAGACGTTTCAAAAGTGAAAGAAGACATTCTGGATTGTTAGTGCGTTTTCTTCATTGCGCGAGAACTTGTTCTGCCAGATCTCATATTCTCACGGTGCCGCGCGCGTGTAAATGCAATTACGGCGATTCCGCGCCGAGGATGTTTCGCCGATACTTCCAGTGATTTTCCAACTTGAACCCGTTCGATATAAACCCCGAGAAGTTAAATTTATTGCTCTTCAGTTTCCGCCGGGGGGGAGCCGCATAAGCGTTTCCCTTCCCGGACGCGGCGCCAATCGCGATTCACAAATTTAATTATACTTATGGTTATTTTCTCTAGCAAAGTCTTCCTTCCTTATGGTTACAGTTGTATATTGTACAGTCGGGTGTAAAAGTTTCGGGGCACGTGAGTATCGTTTGCAAATTTGTAATATATATGTATAAATGCATTTGAAAGTAAAGTGCTTTGGATTTTGTTAGTGCTCTAAAATTTACCATAGGTTGAAGTAAACAGTCGGTAATAATAAAAAGCTATGAAAATCGTAAATAACAAGTAATATTAATTGTTAGAGGATTTAAATTTCAAATTAAGTTTCCATTTATTGGAATCACTCATCCTCAAGGTGAGTTTCTACTAAAAAATCTAATTCTATTATTTTTGGACCTAGTTTTTGAAAATTTGTTACTTATGGTCAATACAAATTTCATCACTAATTGCTCAATTTTTTCAATATGTATATAATCACAAATTCAGAGAGCTTCATGCGCATACTAATTTGACCAAAATAGTGGTTCAAAGACTTATTTCGATGTGGCATAAGAAAGGAAAGCTACTATACATAAAATTTATTAACTTATTCAGTACTGAGCAGCACAATAAAACATAAGAAAAATTATTTTTGGGTCAAATTTTAGTAGAAACCCACCTTAAACACCTAATGTAAAATGTTGAATGTACATCTACTTTTAACAGATAAATTAAAAAATGGTATTTTAAATTTTGCATTCATTAATTAAACACTACATCTGCGTAAATGTGTGCATTTGAACTTAATTGATAGCTAGTTTAATGTACCACGTATCGAAGGACGTAGAAAAGCTAAAACCGTATCAAAGCGCAAATTAAAAATTGCATAAACGCAAGCTCCTTAGTCATCTAGATCAAGGCAGCAGATAAATGCTCTTACCGATTTTTTCGCAGGCGGAAAAGCACTTACGTCAAGAGTCGCGTCATCATCTCTATAGCGCCTACTCCACGTCCACTCGACTTTTCCCGTTCACCCTGATCTCCATTTAGAAAATCGGCCTGCTTTGCGATCCGATCCATCGAGAGTGCATGATCCACCACGGTAATCGATAACACACTAGGAGGACACCAGAACAGATTTTCTTGAAACTGTAGAAGATATTTTATTATACATAAAAATTAAAGAAGGCAACACTTTAGATTCTTTTGCTCTATAGTTTTCTGAGCTACTATATGGTATAAATAATTAATATAATATTTCTTTTCGTACATATCAATAAATCTCTTTAATTTAATCCGCACTTTCTTTTTTACAAGAAAATTTAAGCATTTCTTCGATAAGAAATGTTAATTAAATCCAAAATTATTAATAATTATATATGAACATTGATAATTCATTTAAACTGCCCTTATGAAAAGAAACTACAGGTGTAACTGCTGGTATAACTACTGGCAAAACTTCTGGCAAAACTACTGATTGCCAATAGTTTTACCAATAGTTTTTTGGAACTACTGGTATAACTACTGGAAGTAATTTTTTTCTTCCAATAGTTACTCCAACAGTTCCAAAAAAACTATTGGTAAAATTATTGGCAATCAGTAGTTTATTTTCCTAAGGGTGGTGCACTTCATTTCGGAATTTAATGTCCTCTCAATCTTTTTCGATGATTGATAACATTGTAACGAGTTAATAGTTTTTATCATGACAAGACTTAGGTTGCACATAGTACAATCGAAAGAAAGTGATCTGCTACTAAGACGCCATTAATGAAACTGGTATCCGTTAAACTTATTCATTTCAGGTTCAAGGACATTGCAAGGTTCAATTCTGCTATTTCCTGTGTTATTTACGCAGACAGTCATTAACTGACCTTGAATTCTAAAAGAAAGGAAAATTCTACCTTCAAATATGCTCTTCAATTTTTTCAACTGGGCCCTCAAAGATCACACAAAGGTCAAAAGCTGTTTTTATTGTACAAGCACAAAAAAGGTCACGTTTATAGGGTCCGACCAGTGTATCTGTAAGTTTTTTTGGACCAGCGCAGTATCTTTATATATTTTTTGGATCACTAAGTATTAGGTAAGTCAAAAATAACAAATTTTAACCATGAACCTGACATGATGAAGTCGTGAAACTATAAAGATACAGCGTACCTGTGTTATAGATTATTTTAAACAAATTTTTCATATTGTTTTCCAAAATCATGCAAAAAATGCATGTTCATACGTAACAAATTGTAGAGGACCAGTCATGGTTAAAACCTGAAAATAATTGATATCTTCAGGTTTCAACCCTATAGATAATCCTCTTAAGGAAACTATTAAACATTGCCATACAAAAATCTCCTTAAAGACTTTCGCAACCGTATTGAACAAAACTAACACCATTACATCTTCCACCTCGAAAAACTACCAAGCAATAGCCACTAAACCCGTGCCTTCATTATAGATTTTTCTCAAACCTAAAAAAAACACCTCCAGCATCGACAAAATCCGCGATCCGGTGAGCAATCGATCACCACGGTGGATCGAGCGCCTATCGCAGCCGGCGCGTCCTCGGCTCGAGTCATCGGCGGCTACGAGGTGGGGGAGCTACGGCCGCTAGTCGGCTAGACGGCGTGTGCTCGCCGGCTAACGGTGCGCCTGCGAGCGCGTGGTGGGCGCGAACGCTCCCCAGGACAGGTGAATATCCGGCGTGCACGGGGAACGTCAGTCGAGCACCGGCCTCTCACCGCTAAACGTTTAGGCTCTCCGCGCGCGCCTGCGCACGCGCTCGCCTACCTAAGCTCACCGCGCGTACCGCATTATTGTATGTACCCGCGCGCTTCGCTCTCTTCGTGTGTACATATATATACATACATAAATTTTATCTGGTTCAATAAATAAATAAATATATAGACATACATTCATACGTACATATACATTTTTACGGATATATGCGTAGGTGTATATGTACTGAATCGAAGTACGGCTTTTCGAGTGTACCGCGTGCTTCGTGGAGCAGTGCCGCGGAGGTATAAAGGATTTATACCGCGCGAGCCAGCAGCGACGAGGGAGGCCAGCAGCCGTGTCATGCGAGAGTAGCATCGAAAATGTGAGTGCCGAGTTCATTGTTTGCTGCGCGGGACGCTTCTAGAATCTATAACTCGGGATTGCGAGCGAATTGCACCGGCGCGCGCGCGACTATTTCGCCTCAAGGTCCGCCGGCCGCAGCGGCCCGTGAAAATCGAGCGCCGGACCGCCGCCTGGGAGAGATACGCGGTTATATCACTGCGCCGCGCGGCTCCGACGGATTTGGAGGAAGAAAGTTCCGTCCTTGCGCGCGCGCAAGTGTACTGGGATATATACGCGCGAGCGCGCCGCCTGCAAGGCTGACGGGTTCATTTTTGCATTGACATTCTCGCGCGCGCGCTAGCGGGATTTTTGTATATACGGGCAAACTGGTTTGTTTTATCCCACGAGGTGGGGGTATTCGGAAAGTTTTTTTTTTTTCTTCTTTATTTTGGTGTCTTTTCGCGGGGATCGGCGGGCGGAAGTTTTATTACGATGATAAATGTCGCGCCGGAAAAATGATTAGCAGATTGTAATCGAACGCGATTAGGATGTAATGCGCGGGAAAAAGGAAAAGAGCGGGGTAAGTTACACTCGCCTCTAATAACATTGCACTTTCCACAAACTAAAAGAGAAATCTTAAAAGTTAAACTTGTAAATATAGACCTCGCGAGGCATTTCCCGGCGCGGTATAATAAATTTCCTTCGAGCGGCCGAGCGAGCGAGAGAAAGAGATGAAGAAAAAAAATCCGAGCGCCGTAGGAAAACTTTCAAAAAGGTTTCGATTATGACACCAACTCGATATAACCGAAAATCGAAAAGCGGCTTTTTCGGCGCGCGCGCGCGCGCCCACGCAAAAACCCGATCCCAGCCTCCTTCCTTTTTTCTCTCCTCTCCCCCTCCCCCCCGCGGAAAATCTACTTTCGAGACACCCAGTAGAGAGAAAGAGACGCGGCCGTGCACGTACACGCATACTCGCGCAGCCGGCGCGCTTTCTCCGAGCTCTCGTAGGCGTGCGCCCGGAATACGCGGGCCCCTTTTCGTACGGGCAATTTCACAATATTCCGCCGAGGCGGCGATTCGCTCGTGTGTGTGTGTACGGATAAGCGACGGGGGGAAGCGCGGGACCGGACTCGATTTCCATCGGCCGTGTATATCGCGTTTCCGCGTGTGAGACCGGAACGCCGGTAAATTGCGGGCGAAGGAAAGCAAGCGCCTCCCGCTAATCGCCGGTTCTGCCTGCCTTTGCAAAGCCGAGGAGATAGCCGCGGGGGTCTAGTGGTTGCGACACGAGAGGCTCG
>UXGC01000804.1:0-36970 GCA_900480045.1 Eurytoma adleriae | reverse complement strand
TTTAATGTCCGCACTGATTGTTTAGAAAATTTTATTGGGTTCTTGTAAAATTTGTTATATTTTCAATGAAATTTTGAAAGCATTTATAGTAAATTTTACAAGAAACTATTGTACTTTTTAGCAGAGCTTTTATTTACGTAAACATATATATTTTTAATATAATTCTGTCAAATTATATGAGAAGTTAAAAATAGCTCTAATTTAAGCCTTGTTACATTAACAAATGTTAATTAATTCTAAAGTTACAGATAATCAAAGATGATGATCTGGTACATTTTAATACAACTTAAAATGCATAATCAATTTTCTGTTTTGATTAAAGATATTTTTTGAATTAAATGACATTTCTTATCGAAATAAATCTTAATTTACTGTTTCTTTCGATTTTTCATAAATTATAGATTTGGATCAATGTTATTTTTACTTTGATTGAGGTAGAAGATATATTAGAAGGTAATTTTTGATTTATTTCACAAAAATTACCTTCTAATATATCTTCTACCTCAAAAAACGATTAAGCATTTGGAGTAATAAATGTTTGTATCTTTCATTTTTATAAGCAAGGGAACATCTCTCATAGAATCAACAAATTTCGAGATCAAGAATGCTAATGCTCTTACAGTTCTATGCTCTTTCAGTATTTCTAAATTTGTGATTGATTGTAAAATCTATTGCATAAAGCACCCACTAATATTATTATTTAAAATTAAAAGAATTAAATCTTTATTTAAATTCTATTTAACATTAAATCAAAATTAAACCTACACAATCATGCTATTTATCATTCACTGTAAAAGTAATTACGGTTTGTTACTATTAAATCTTGTAGAAGTAGATTTTCATCAGTTTGAAACTTTCTACAGCAAAATGAACAGATAGTGTATAAAAAGATTTTAATAAAGATTTCATCAAATTTTAAGTGAGTCGTAACATAATATCCCGCCATTCAAAAGATTCTGATCTCTGCCTATTTAAGTAAAAGAAAATATTATTTATTTTAGTGATTTAATAAGCAGTAAAAGCTGTCTATTAATCATATTTTTTAATTACAGCACTGTATTACTGAACTTTTATTTTTTCTCAAACTCGTTTATAATTAATATGTAAATTTAAACAAAATTTTAAAAAGTGATAAGAGAAGTACTTACTACTACATATTATCACGCATTTTTCAAAGTTTGTATTTTGCTGTAAAGCGACATTTATTTAAAGTAATGGACTTATATTTTTCTTTTCGATATACCAAAGGATCCTAAAAATATGGTTAACCTTACGGAGACAAAACATGTTTTTACACTGATTATGAGTAGGCTATTTAAACCGATGTTACTTTCTGCACGAGAAAACGTGCTGCGAATTTTAATTTCAGAAAATCCTTTCACATCATCTTCACGGATGGTAGATTTTTTCGAAACATAACAATTTTGTTTCTTTTTTAGACATTAAAAAATACTTTTTTACCACCTCTTAGGAACAAATTTGAATTATTAGCATATTTATGATGTCATAAATATTTTGACATTGAAGAATCTAAAAATGGATTTTTTTACAAATCTTAAAAGCATAATAATAGCTTAAGTACATCCATAAAAAATTCAAATAACATTTTTATTTAAACAAATAAACCAATTCCTAAAAAGTGACCATTTTCGAAGTATTTTTCATTTTTAATCATAAAACGGGTAAAAAATCGCTTCAAAAATACGTAAAAAGTTGTCACTTTTTACCAATCACATCAAATTTAGCTTTCAGTTAAATTCAAGCTTAATCAAGTTAATCCATTAATCGCCGCAAAAATGAAACCCATTACACCCGTGAGTTTTTACGGCGCCAGCGTTCAATCACCCCGCTGCGGAATCTTCGCGTCAATCAAAATTCCAAAATCGCTCCCAATTACAGGCGCGCACGCGAGTCGGCTCCGCAAATTGCGGGGAGGCTGGCGAAGGAAAGTCGGGAGAGACTCTATGGCCTGCGGGCTGCGCCTCTATGTAAGAGCGAAACGGCCTGACCTACGGCAACGCGTGCACTCGGAAGTTCGAGGTCGTTCCGCATTGCGATCCCCAAACGAGACACGCCGGATGAAATTCCGCGGCGATTTATCGCGCGGCGCGGACGTCGCGAGAAAGTGTGCCCCGCGCCAAATCGCCGTCGGCCAATTAGAGTGGCCGCTGCAGCCCGAGGTCCCTTTCGACGGCTAATAACGACGGATGCGTCGACGAGACGGTGTGTTCTATCGGGATTTGGGAAATCGAATGCGAGATCGCAGGATTGATGTTAATTCCTGGATATAAATTTGACTTTGTATGATTCAATCGAAGGGACAAAGGATACCGGATGAAATCAAAGGAAAAATCAATCGGACGAATGCGATGAACTTTTCGGAAGATTGTGTTAAAACTGTGTATAGATAGTTGCAATACACGGAGAGAATGCAGGTTCAATAAAGATTATTCTCATATTTTTATAAGAATCACTGTTTAGTTAATAATATTAGAATCAATTAGTGACCTTTTTGGAAAAAATTAATCAAATACACCCGTATAGAAACATCTTTGGGATCGGATCAGATTCTGTTCTGATTACCCAATTTCTAATTGGGATTCTGATCAGAAGTGTCACGCTTTGTCAGTCCGATTCTGACTGGGTATCCGATCCCAACAAAATCCCAATCAATTAAAACTATAAAAAATGTATAATTTTTCAAACGTGGGTTTTAGTAGGGATGACGGATTAGAATTCAATTACGGAATCCTTATTGGGACGTAATTCCGAATCGGATGGTTAATCCGGGCAATTCCAACAATTTCCACACGGGAAAGTGATAAAAATTGCCATAAATATTGTAAAAATCTTTTTGGGGAATTTTTACAATACTAGATAGTAATTTGTATTAACCAGATTAGGTAGTCCCACACGGAGACAATGATTCAATATACACAAACACCAATAATAGCCATAAGTATGAAGCATCTCTGTTAAAAATATCTGATAATCCGATTGAGCCAGATTAAAGAGTATGTAAAATCGGCTTGAATTTTAATTTTTAATCCAAATATAACAGATTCAGAACAGCACTGTCTGTTGAATCTGATTAATACAGATTAATAATAAACAGATTCAATGGAATTCGAATTAAACCAGATTAACACAGACTGATAATTGATTTGCATCCATCATTTTGTGTAGGTAATCGACCGATCAGTTAAGTTCAAATCTGCCTACACGTAAGAGAAGAGCACGAAATAAAAAGGACTTTAAAATTGATTTCATTGTACTCTTCAACTGGCTTCACTTTAAACCAACACAATGTATAGTTTTCCTATAAAGTTTCACCATATTTTTTGGTTTTGCGTATGGTCAATTTAATACAATAGATATATTGTTCCCCTGATCTCACTTTTAGTTTCCATAATGACTGAATAGTGCAGTTGGCGCCAGTCGAGGACAAGTGCAATGATCATTGGCCGCGACCCAGTTGCTCGTCTGCTGCAGCTTTTTGCTCTTTGTTCTCACCTTATCTGATTGCCGCATTGTGTTAAACTGACGGCGTGGAATTCCGCGGTTCTGCAGGAAATTGACGAAGCCCAAGTGAAGATTTACTACGACGGTTTTATATTCTTTACCGCAGGCAGAAAAATTGATGAGTTTTTAAGCAACGTAAATAAAATCTTATTATTAGTACTTGAAGATGTATATGGGTGGTTGAAAAGGAATATTTTAATACTCAATACCTCTCCTTTATTGGATAAGGATTATATCCAGGAATGAATTATATTCGCATCCAAAATAAATTAAGTGCTATTTTTTTCATTTTAACGAAAAAATTAATTTCTTAAACCTTTCGAAATATTCATGAAGTACTTTACAAGAAAAATATTGCACTTTGTTAGAGAGTCTTCCAAATAAGGTATACATAGAAAGTAAACATACCAGCTTCTTATATCGTCTTCATTATTACAATTTTTTTGTATCGAAAGGAAGTTTACTTATAAGACTATCTTGAAAAAAAATGTGTTTAGAAGTTGCCATTCGATCTGATAGACCAACTATACACACTCTATGATAATTTTTACAAAAATTGATTTTTAGTTTACTTATTCACAAAACTACAGCTGCAAAACTATGGATCTAGATGACGTTTTTTCAAGTTTTGATCTGTAACGGGATCTCAGTTGATGCTGCTGACCTAATGAGGTGAAGATAGAGAGTAAAGTAGAACGTCTGTAGAAAGACTATCTCGGCCGAGATCATTCTAGAATCGTAGGAAAAGTTCGTCGAAGAAACTACGTACAGATTTGCCAACACTTCGATGCATACGTTGATTATAAGCTCGACTCGATTCTCTGGAAACAGTTCTTACTGCATTATTCATTGAAAAGTGCTGAAACAATGATAATGGATCTCCTATACACGAATCAGACGTAACCCTACCCCATAATAACTTTGTATGGAAGCGTTTTACATAAATTACGCGTTGGTTTACGACAAAGAATCTTGTGATTACACTTGACTTATTTTGAAATAAAATCAGGCGAAAGTGTGTCAGGTAGAAAAAGTGGACTAAAAAGTTTTCGTGATGAAATAAACTAATTTAGATTATGTTTTCGTTACGGAAGTGTATATAGACGAGAAAAAACATTTATCTTCTCATGAATAGTATAATTAATCGACTTTTAATTCGAAAATATTGTGATTGAACAATCACCAATTCGTGCACTAATGCATTATAAATCCAGACATATCCGTAACAATCGTTAATTAACAATACAATACTAATAAACATACAATAACATCAATTTACAGTTTAATAACGACAAACACGAAGTCGTTAAAATCTTTAATCGCTTTAAATTAACTCATCGAAAAATACATAGAAACATCGATGTTTTTAAAAATGTTTACCGATTGTAAGTGATGAATTTGAAAGTTGTTCCGCGACACTGCTTTCCTGCTCGACAGTGTAACGCAATTTCCTTCAAAATCAAAATTCATTTCCGCAAAATCTTTGTAAAATAATGAAAAAGGGGTGCTATTCGTACTACCGCATTATTAGTTGACCAATGAGTTATATGCAGGACAGGAAGTACGTAAAGTGAAAAATAGAACGTACACGATTTTGTATGCTAATTTTATTAAGAGGTTGTTCTCGTTAGCCTTAATAAGGTAACTAAAAGTATTGTGTAATATAACAATATTCTTGATAAATTACTATAAAGGCTTTCTATATCCGATGTTTAGGTATCACTTTTTGTTATGCCACTTGAATTGCACCCAACTTAACTACATAATCCACTCGTGTGGATTAAACAATATTTTTTTATCTTGATTTATAAAATGATTTTAATTTTGTTAGAATCATTAATCTGAGAATTCATAATTATTTAATTAATTTACTACCTTAGCACAACTGCATTGTTCCTCGAACATTGCAAGGTAAAGGATACTAATAGGGAATACATTTCTGTATTCAGGACAAATTATTTATTTACATTGTTGGAAAAATATTAAATTCTAACTTCCGACTTTGAACTAGTCCTGTCATAAATTTCACATAGTAACTTTTGTTACATATTTTGAAGACAACCATAAAACAGTGCGAAGTTTTTATCGTATTTGAAAATAATTGTGAAGTTGATCTTTCTACTTGCTAAGAGAGCAAAAGACCACCGATTTTATTAAAACTACGGAAGATGTTTTCAAAAATATAAAAACTATGAAAGTAGCAAAAATTTTAGACTCCACTGCTCAGCAGTTTTTATCCTAAAAAGTACAATATTGGTAATTTTTAAAAGGAGTAGGATAATGTATACCGTTGCTACCCATTGACTATTTATAGTATAAAGTCAGTCCAAATTCTTTATAAAAGAAAATTTTGCAAAGAATTTATAAAATATGTTTTATACGCATGTTCTAAAGTATGGAAACTCGGACATTTGCATTTCACTCATAGTTGATGGAAAGAATTGATTGATTTATGCGATGCAATTTATCCCGACACTAATAAAACTTTTATAATTGTTCAAATACCTTTGGACTGCACCTCAAGAAACATCAGGTAAAGCAGTAAATCACGAAAATAACTCATCGAGTGCACGTGAATTCTACAACGTCCGGTTGAATTAAGAGGCACTAAACTAGAATAGGATGATGAATAGCACTAGCTGTTGTTCATTTCCAAAATTTATCATTTTTATAAATAATTCTTTGAAAAAGTGAAATATTTTTCTCTACTATTTATAGCACAAAGTCGTACTCAAATTCGCTTTTACGATAATTGCAAAAATTCAAGTTAAAGTTAGCAATTTCCTGCTTTAAAATCTAAATTTTTATAAAATTCTTTGTAAAAAAAAAAAACAATTTTTAATTTTTAAATTTGTAAAACAGGCTTTACACCATTTCATCAAGATATAGAAATTGACATTTACGTCACACTCAACAAAATTGAATGATTTATGAGCCCGATTATCCACTAATTGGTTCCCATCGATCATTGATTTCCTCCCATAACTCATAAAATTTTCACAAATTTTTTCCCACACGAGCAAACTTCATCAAACCACCACCCACACATTACAATTATTGACCTCCACCTCGGAAAACATCAGCCGCAGCGGTAAATCACGAAAATCGCTCATCGAGTGCACGCGAGCTCTGCGGTTTAATTAGGCATGGGCCCGCGGGCCGATCCCATTAATCGGGCCGCGCCATAATCTAATCGGCGCGTTTACCCGCGCTGCTTTTCTCCGGCTCCCAGCAGCTTTCCAACCCGCGCGTAACTTTCCCGCGGACGATCCTCCCCGCGAGCGAGGATCGAGGCTCGCCTCGTAGTTTCCTTTTTTCCCGCGGGATCCTCCTTTTTTCTCCCCCCGGTCCCGTCGCTTTTTCTTTCGCGCAAAAAAGGCCGCAGTACGGCGAACACACGCAGCGCGCTATTATTACGTATTCGGAAATGAGGGAGTTACCGCGGTGAAAGCGTGCGGTAATGAGCCGATGGAAACTGCCGCGGTCTCGTTGCCTTTGACAATTTCGCGCTGCAGTCGCGCGCTCGTTTCGAGAGAATATGACATTGGTTTCTTTTTTCGGCGTGCGATCGTTGCGTTTCTATTTCCCGCATGCGCTGCTTAATTGATAGCGGGGCCCGCATGTAGGGTAGAGGAGAGAATTGTTTTCGTAAAAATTGCTCTCGCTTCTTTGCAGAAATTACTGGATTCGCTGGGGGATTTCCAGATCGCGTAGTTTGGTGAAACTACTGCGGTAGGAGGTGTTGTCCTCACTTTAAAAAATGAAGGCAGGATGTTGCGATGCATTTGATGAAGTAGTTTGATTGGTTTATGGGATACATCTGGTTGATATGCGAAAAAATTAAAAATGGTTAGATACGAATTTCATTTGTATTATCAACAAATTTTTCATTTTTTTAAATAAATTAATGCAGTAATCATCAACTTTTTATAATTTCTAATTACTCTAAATTTTACAAATGAAATAACTTTATTAATAAACTTCAAAAACTAGAATACATCTTAATCCTGTCATTTTCTATTTACGATGTCTGATATAACTTATAATTTAAATAGAAGTGTCCTTATTCGCGTTTGATTATTGAAAATAAAAGAATATAAAAAATTAAGCTCGTTGAATTTTGCTAGAGTATATACAAGAATATTATGTTTGTCGGTCCCTGGGGACTCTGCTATGCGCTTTGTTAATCGGATTAAGGGCCTCCGCATAGAAAACAGAATAAGAAATTACATTGTTCGTATATCTATATATATATTCGTAGAATAAGGAATAAGACCTATACTTATATCTAGATATACAAACAATCCAATTTCTTCTGGTTATGGCTGGTTATGGCTTATTCTACATTCTACGCACTGTCCCTAAGTCCAACGTCTTGGACAATATTGTGGCCTAGGATTGTGTAGAGTGCGATCAACATCAGAGAGCCAATCAGTGACAGTAACGCTGCTCCCCACCATTACTCCTCCACAATAACCAATCTTAACCAATCTAACTTTCGAGGGAAGTTACAATAGAGGGCGCTACTAGTGCCACCTCTAGCCTAATGAATTTCGGCCTTACCTGCAGGCCCAGAATTCAGAATGGGTTCGAGACTAATGGCATCCTCAGCTGCACGTGTATCACGTCCTAGTAGAGTTTGACTGACATAACCTCACTTACAGTATTCATAACCTCCATCGCGTACTTTAGTCCTAAGTGACAGAACGGACCCCTTTGAGCCGCAAAATACGCGTATTCCGTGTTCCGTTTTAGTGACGTGTTTGTCATTGGAACGTGCAACCTGTGCCTTAATTAAACATTAGTTCTGCGATTATAGAACAAGCTTGATGCGCTACATTGAAGACTGAAATTGAATCGGATCGGTACAGCCATGGATTCATGACAACACCATCGTTAAAAGGTCGCTCACGGTAAGTCGTAAACCATAACTATTAAAAATCCAAAACATTAAAAATGCAAAAATAATAAATCTAATTTCTTGTTTAAAAAAACTACTCTAACATGCACGACGCATCTGCTTAAATATTGAATAGAGTAGATCGGCAGATGGCAGTACTACTTAAATCTGCAAACAGTAAGAAGAAATTCGCCGGCAAATCGGTACCACGCCAGCAATATTTTCCCGCGTGCTTACCTTTATATATGTTATACTAGATTCCCTTGCTTCTACTTGCTTCAACTGCTACAGTGCGACCTAAGCTGTTCGCCGTATTAGCGTGTGTTTACTTTAAAATTGTATAATATCCAGTCAAATTAGAATTTGATCATTAAAAGTTTCCTCAGTACATATTTCTAATAACTAGTGCGCTTTACTTAACTACGGTAGTTTTATTTTCTCTAACATCTTCAATAATCTTTTGCGCTTCAAAGTATCGAAGTGATCATGACCTCCGCGAGAGCCACAAAAGTTTCTGCCATCCAACCGTCCATATCAGAGGTTTATAAAATATTGTTTTTCTACACACAAATTTTCCATCTTATTTAACTCTTAGTTTGGTCAATTGGTTTTAAGTTTTTTTGTGTTTTAAATGGACGTTTTATTTGCAATACAAAACAGACTTATCTTAGACAGAATATAATTATTTATTATTTAAAATTTGGTGCAGGAAAATTTAAAAAAATCATTACATCCTCATCGACCAGCAGCTATGGATAAAGAAAATTTAGTTGGTACAGGAAGGATTCTTCAATCTACAGATTCAATTAATAAGTAAGCTTTCAACAACTTAATTATACTTACGTATAGTGTATGATTGTGTGGTAAATTTTATTGTGTGTTTCTAAAGTGAAATGACTCCTAAGATGAAAGGAGACATTAAAAAGTCTGTTGACAAAGATACCACTAAGAAGAATAGTGACAAAACAAAGACTGATCCTAAAAAGGGACAAAGAGATGGCAAGAGGAAAGGAAGAATTTTGAAAGACAAAGCAGTGCAAACAGAATTTGCAGGAAAATCTAAGATCTCTAGTGAAGAACTTACTTCTGAAGGTAATATCTTTTATTGAAGAATGCTTTATATTACTTTGAAAACTTAAAAATTTTAATCATTTGTTTTGTAATATTACAGCTGCTCCCAGTGAAAATTATTGGGAAATATTAGCAGAAAGGAGAGGAAGAGCCTTGCAAAAAACATTGATGGAGAATCAAATGTTGGCTGAACAACTTAAAGTAAATAAGGAAATGTTGGATGAATCCAGAGCACTTGTTGAAGTATTACAGGTAACACACTGTACTATTATTATTCTATTATAGGCAAATTTTATTTTCTATCAATATTTGTATTGCTAATATTTTTATTTCTTTTTACAGGAAATAGTAGGTGAAGATGGAAATGACATTAACAATTCTTTAGATGACAGTAGATGTTAAAATTAAATTTTCCAATATTGACTGAAACATTACTGTTGCTTTATAAATTTCGAAATTTTGAAAACTTATTTGTTAATCACAAGCTTAATGACATTAATTAAAAAACAATAATTTAAATTTATTTTAATATGCAAATTCTTCTGAATTAAATTATACTGCATAATTAAACGTTCGTATGTTCTACTAAAAGATTTTAAGTGTAATTCAAATTTTAATTGTAAGAATAATAGTGTGTATTATTGGTTATTCAATTTCAATAAAAATAGTACGAATGTATTAAAAATTTCTCTGGAATGAAAAATAAAGGATTTTTATAAAAAAGAATGTCTTCTTTAAACACTACACTCGCCTTCAGCTTAGTATATTCCATTATGATAACTGAAAATATCAGTAAACAAATTATAACGTATTGTCGATCTTTGATTGTCGATATGTTTAAAACAAATTAACTTTGTTTAAAACAACAAGGCTTAAATTATAGTTTAAATAGCTTTTTACTTTAACATTTTTAAGTAATTCAACAGATTCTTTATCATATTATTTACAATTATCACTATTACATACCGTATTATAAGAGTCTAAAATATTGGCTTCTTTGAATATACATTTCCCATAGTTTTAACGAAATTCACAAATTGGAAGTTTGAAGAAATGATCTTAAACAGATATTTCCATATTATCAATTTGATGTTTTACAAGGAATGTAGTTAAATTTTATGATCACCAAGTTTCATTTTACATAGAAACATTTAATTTAATTTCTATGCTATGTATAAGAAATTAAGACATTACATGTAATCATAAAATATTCAAAACTACATAGTCTTGTAAAGCAATTTATTGTCAAGATCAATGGCTTTTTAATGAGGTATTATGTAATACTATTAACTGTTTATTGCTCTGCATATTAAATTATTTCATTCAAATATCGTTGAAGAAAATTTTGATAAAATTTTGATAACAACGGCCGCATAAATTGACATAAACCTTGACTTAAACTGCATATAATAATTTTTATCAATTAAATCAATTTTCTCCTACCGGAAGTTAACATTCTAATTTAATACGTAGTATCGTACTTACAAATTTAACGATAAAACTGCTTATTAAAATTTGCTAACATTATTATATAGTGACATTTGTAACAACGAACATTACATATATCAAATGTGAAATGTTACTTATATAATATCGAAAGATAGTGTAACTCAAACTAATTCATGTATTTACTTGAAACTCGAAATGATAATATACTACGATCGGCAAGCCGCTGAAATCATTGATAATCATTTTCTAACGACAAAAACAAAAATATAAAAAATCTAAGTATATATATATTAGAATAAATATGAAATTTCAAACAGATAAAAAAATTAATGCAATCCCACTAGAAAAATAAATGACAGTAGTCGTACACTTAAAGCGTCCGTAGAAAGCGCGCGGCGCTTTTATTTTCCTCGGCCGCGGCAAAAACACACCCAATAATTAGCTGAAAAACTTTTCATAAATAAAATTTCACCGCCGCGGCGGCAGCGATCGAGTTTCGGAGATTCGCTCGCGATTTCCCCGCTAACTGTTTAAGGTTCAACGAGCAGCCGAGCAGTGGATCTGAGGTAGGAGGCCACGGTCAGCGGAACAAAATAAAAAAAAACAGTCGGCTCCCCGGGAAAATGTGATATTTATCGCGCTGCCGAGTCATCGAGGAAACGGATCGGGCAATTTTTCGCGCGCCTCCCGGCGATTATTAATCCGGTGCACCTCCCGGGGGGAGACAACAAACACGCCGCTGTTCGGTGCAATAAAGCTTGTCGGAAATAAGTTAATTTAATGACAGTATTAAGCGAAACGAACGGCCATAAATCATACCGATTCTTTTTGAAAAAAAATGACGCGGATTATTGAAACGTTCCGCGTCGCCTTCGTTATTTTCGGATTTAAGTGCCTTTTTTTTCACTCGAGCGATTGAAAAAGGAGGTTTTTTTTACGCGTAATTTCCGTTAGCCGGGGCTCGAGTGACTTCATTACCGATTTTTGTGTTCCAATCCACATTACCGATCAACCTACTATTGAAACCTTCCGCCTTCGTTATTTTCGGATTTAAGTGCCTTTTTTTCACTCGAGCGATTAAAAAAGGTGATTTTTTTACGCGTAATTTCCGTTAGCTGGGGCTCAAGTGACTTCATTACCGATTTTTGAGTTCACCAATCGGGACGTTTTCACTTTTTCCATTTAAAAAAAAGGACGCCGTTAAATAATCGCGCGGGGAGATCTCCGAGGGGCCTTGCCGATCTCGTTACCCGCATTACGCGCCGAATGAAAATGTGATCTAAGAAAACGGCGCTCGTTAGCCGCGGCGAAGAAAGGCGCTTTCGCGGCGAGCTCTTACGAGCACACAATGCCGCCTAAAAGTGCACAGGCGAGCGCGCGCGCAAAAAGGCATTCTTCATCGCTAGGCCCGCGGCGTAATCGCTGGAAGTGGCCGGTGCGCTCGCGAGTGTTTACCATCGATTTCACTCGCGGATCCGCGGGGGTCTTATTTATGCCCCCATGCAAATGTCCGCGCTTCAAAGGTCACTTGCGCAATAGCGCCGCGGCGGCGCCGATCTCCCCGCTTTTTCCGTGCATCCGATCGTTACTTCCGCGAAAAAGTTGCCCGGCTATTGTGAGGCGAGCGCGCGCGGTCAGCCGGCGTAACGGGTGCAGATTCCGAGTCACGCTGCATTATGCCCGATCACCGCGGGAGAGAGGACAGTCGGAAAAAATGCCCCTTTTCCGATTCTTGCTTCGTCGCTTTTCTTTCTCTCGCTCGGAGTTTTTCTCAAAGACTGTCGCCGCGGTATTTAATAACTTGGTTTTTTGGGACAGTTCAAATGGATTCAGGGGAGAGTCTCACAATTTTTCAAAGAGTATGGGTCAAGAAATCAAGTTTAGTTTCTTTTTTTTGTAAAAATATAGTAGGGAATTAAAAAATTATACCAACTTTTATTCTACATAGTAAATAAAGCAGGTTGCAAAAAAATACAAAATTAATTTTAATTCTTAAAATAATAAGTAAAATAACTTAAAAAATCTAATATTGTCATCTTTTATTATAATTACCAATAGTAAAACAAAAAAAATTTTATAATAATAGTAATTAAAAATTTTTTCTTTTATTTGCAAAACTGTCCTTTTAAGGTGGTTCCGGCGGGGATAGTACTTCTACGACGAATTGTTGCATGAAATAATAATTACAAAGAAATTTATAAAAACTAGAGGATTAGGGATTCGCTTCATTTAACCTCGAAAAAAGCAAGTGAAATTTTGTTTTTCTTGAAAATCAAGACCAATCGAAATTGATTTCGATAAACGCTTGAAATCGGATGAATATCGATCACTAAATTTACATAAAGGAACGTGTCTCTAATAATTTAAGAAATGTAGATATAAATAATAACACACAATTTATACTCTAAAATAGATGTGAACCTTAAAGTAAATATAATAATAAATTTTAAGTTAATATTTACCTGGAATGATGCATTAATTTTACTTTTATCAACTTTATTTTTAAATTTCTTTTTTGTTCACTTGATGACTGTAGATATTTTTTTGCGCAATTGAATTTTATAAACGTTTAGCGACAATTTAATGTTATTTAGCAAGGCATTGTGGAAAATTGATTAAAAATTATTCAAAATTTTAACTTCCTTTCATAAGAGTCCACGTTAAAACTTCAATTTTCAACAATTATTTTCACATTAGTTTACCTCACTACCTGAACAAATAAAATCACCGACTAAAAGCTTGCAATTTGTACGTTTCACTAGTATATCTTATTATTTAATTTTCTGAATCTTAAAATTCACCGGAGCCACTTTACCTCGGCGTGGGAGATAGTGGCGCGTTTTAAATTAAGAGTTGATCTTGAAATAAGTTAATCTAAAAGGCTTTCGGTCCGTAGTATCGCGATCGGCTGGAATTCGACCCTAACGGGAAATGCAAATTGCAGCGATAACTCTGCCTAGCCGGATGATTCATGCGGGTTTATATAACGATTTCTTTCCAGGTGTAACGCCGTGAAAAGTCGAACGTGCAAGTTTTCACGTTTGGTACTTTATTGAGAATTTCCTGCCTGGCCACAATAAAAATTGTATAACCCGAGAAAACCTGGTTAACATTTTTCTCAATATTTGTATCATTATGTAGCCTCGTAAAGTGCATCCGCGTTTCCTGCGCATGAAGAGAAACTCCTTTAGTTTTTAATTGAGTAACTAACCGTAATTGGAGGACTCACTTTGGCTTCATAATACTCATCTTTAATTATGAAAAAATAACAATATAAAGGGACTTTCTAGATGTATCATAGGAAGTTACTAATTAATTTATTTAATAAAATGAGTGCGATGTACTTAATGTTATTCACATTATTATTTAACATTAAGAGGATACTTGATTTTTTGCGAGAAATGTATGAAAATGTCTTGTAAATCTTTATGTGTTATAAGACGCGTGCGAGCTTCAATCCTCTAAGTAATTTTCGAAAAATTTACGACTATTATCTAATCGGATGGTAAAATAAAAAGATAATTTCACAATGCAAAAATGAATTTAAAAACAATAGCAAAATAAACGTAAGAAAGAATCAATTTGATAAACTTTAGAATCCTTATTATTATATATAAAATATATTGCTAACTCTATTTATTTGTTCAAAAAATTAAAATAAAATATATTTAGGAAAATTTACTATGACTACTATGTAGAGATCAAATGCATTTTTAAATTGCTATTCTTTTTCTTACACTGAAAAGAATAATATATAAAAATTTACTATAAATTCTTGGATGTGACAGACTTGAAACAGAATGAAAATTACCCTATATTTGAAAAAATTACAATTTTTATTGTAACAATTGCCTTAATTATAACAAATTTTTCCATGCAAATAGTAATTTTTTCAAGGATTATAACGATTTCCTCCTCAAATAATTTATAGTAAATTTTCCTATTTATTTTTCTCAATGTAAATACTATTTCTTCCGCAGTCATCACTTTTCATATGGAGAAAATTATAAAGAATTAAAAATCAAATGAACTATGACTGAAGATTCCAGTAAGCCATCATTTATAACTTAAAGCTTCATAATGTTCAATGTAGTAGATAAATGATTGTACACTATGTAAGACGCACTTAGGCAGGTTATGTAAACAATTTGTCCGTTACGGTAGCGGACGACAAATATTACACGTTAGTATACAATTACTCCGAGGCTTAGATAATAAATGTAAGCTTGCGCCGTCCTATCGCTGTGATTACTCGTTAACCGAATACCATTACGCAACCGTATCACTTTGAAACGCGTACTCCGAAGTTACCGCGACTAACCATCCGATCGAGGGGCATTTAGGAAAAAAAATCCACGCTAATGGGATTAAATCGTTTGAAAAAAAAACGGTTAATAGAATGCGCAATAAGAAACGTACGGGTACTTTCTCTGTCCGCGAGAAAGTCGAAAAAAGGCAAAATGATTTCGGAAATTGATGAAAATAAATCAAGCGCGCTCGTGCGTGAGAAAAATCGCCGGATAAGACTACGCGCGCGCTGCAGAAAACTACCCGCGCGGTACTTTCCCGGTAGCAATGCTGCGTGAGCGCGAGATTAAAATCGAGCGCGGGATTTTATTCGCGCGAGAAAAGCTTCTTCCGCGTCCGGCACTTCTTTCTCCTCGTCTCGGGGCATCGATCATCGCCAGATGCTGCCCCGAGCGGACGCGGAGACGCGCTGTCGCATCGATCGATTTTTTTGTACTTTGTTGATTGGGTATTTGTCGGTGTCGGGAAAATCAAACAGCATTTACTTCCGTGAAATTCCTGATGGACGTTGATCAATTTTAGGTGATGTGTAATCATTTATTTTCCTTTGGATGGAAGATGGCATGCTTACTGCTAATATCGTGTATCGATGTAGATGGCATGCTTACTGCTAATATCGTAATCTAGTATCCTCCATCATGACCTGCAGGGTTGAATTAGAGAAAAACTACTAAAAATTAGTAAGTTACATCAAAGTTTAGGGAAATGTACTCCATTAAATAATAATTACTAATCTTTAATGGTTTTCACTAAATCAAGAGAAACGTAGTAACTATTGGTAACTTGTAACTTCGCGATATTACAAGTGTTGTTCAATGTATTTTACTAATTTTTAGTGGTTTTTCACTAATTGAAGAAACAAGTAGTAACTACTAGTAACTAGTAACTTCACAATATTAAACATGTTGTGAAATGCATCAACAAAATGCGTCTACAACTCGTAAAATTCTGAATTATCGATAAAAACGAAACACACCCCCGTTTCACCCCCTAGCGGTGGATTAAGATAAAATCCAGAAATTGATAGGTATTTGGATATTTTGATATACAAGTTTAGTTGTCAGAAACCACATTTGTATCTTTCAAAATTCTGAAGTTATCGATGTAAACCATAAATGTTTACCCTTTACTCCCCTTTGGGGGTGGATTAACGTAAAAGCGAGAAATAATTATTTGGATAATTTTTTAGTTATCCTTCCTGAAACTTATTCATAAAACATTAAACAACCAGTTTCTAATTTTAATGGGAAGTATCTTTTTTCTTGAATAGTGTAAGTGGACCATTCGAAAAGTGGCTCAGATTTCATTTAAGAAAAATAACTTTTCATTTGTAGCGATCCAAAGTGATGTAATTTTATATTTTTATTCTTTTTTCGAAATATACCTTTTATTTTACCTTTTATATTAAAGTTTTACTGATAGTAAAATTGGACGTAATAATAAAATTTTTATTGTAAAAAGTTAATTGGGTTTTCATAAACTTGCATACATCTTCTACCGTATATCTTACAAGTTTACTTGCGGGTTACATAAACGTAACTGATTTCACGTGTAACTCTTTCCCGTTGAATCATACGCTTTATTCAATACTCAAATTTTATTATTCGAGGCGCATAAATATGTTAATTATGTTCTTTTAAAGCAAGCATTAACCTAAAATTTTAAGCACCTCTTTAGCGTAACTGTAATGACGTTGATCGATTACGAGCCAAGCGCAGAAAGTAAAAATTATGTGACTTTGAAAATTGTGCAACGATCCAAAATTCCTATTTACCGGTAAAAAAATCTACTCCACTTTCTTTCTCGTTCATCTCGAGCACTCGTCTCCGCTCCGAACAAAAAACAACCCGTACTAATTAACGAACCGTCGTCTTCTCCTTCTCAAACGCAAGACTTTCGTGAAAATCGAGTTGAAAAAAAGGAGTCGATAATATCGATAAAAAAAAATCCAATCAAAAACTAGCTCGATCGGTGCAAGCAGCAGAGCTCACCGATCGCTGCAATGGCCGAGTAAAAGCGTCCCTAACAAAAGATCCCCCGAGAGAGAAAAAAGAAGCACTGACCCAGAAACGCGCCGGTAATATCGGCGAGGATTTTCGTCCCGGCGCCGCAACAATTACGGCGACATGCCCATTGTGCAGTCCGCGCGGATGCAGGAGGGACGCTCTTTCTCCCGCTCGGTTATTCGAGGTATTTGGGTCAGTGTAAAGGCCGCGAGCGAGCGGCCGAGCCTTTGGAAAGCCACTCGTGCAGGTACATGTATACATAAAAATACACATATATATACATATATCGTGTATGTGCGCGACTTTGCCGGCTTTGTTTTTCTCCGCGGCTATTGTCGAAGGAAGAAAGTCTGGCTTTGAGATGCGGAAATTCCTATATATGTTTATACATACAACGGGAATTTCGCTCGCGTAATGTATAGCACCTGGGTGTTTGTTCATGTTTATACATACACCGGGAATTTCGCTCGCGTAATGTATAGCACCTGGGTTTTAGTTCACGTTATTCAACGAGAAATTGTTGTATTGCTTTTGTTGCGCAGGTTTCAATTAGTAATTGATTTTTTTTATTGTTCTGATATCGACAGATTTGTATTGATAAGATCTCAAGGAAAACAAAAGCATTTCACTCTAACTAATTGTAAGTGTACTCATGTTAATTAAAACGCTTTTGGGACTAAATCGTAGCTTCCTGCGAAGACTGTAATAGATCTTAAAAGAGGTCTGCTTTTAGAGTACCAGAGTGAAATAAATCTATCTAGGGCCTTAAAAACTCGAGGTATCATTGGTATGATGCCCTAAGTTTATCAGGCCCTGGAAAATTTTAGTTTACTCTAGTGCTTTTAAAAGTGACAAATTAAATATGATTTTTTTGAGATGTACTAGTTTTCGTAGGAAGTGACAAGATAGAATGGATATTAGTTCAAATATTACCGCCAGGTGGTGTCTGAAATATTTCTCCCGGTAGCGAGTTTGGTGTTATAGTTTTATGAATAAGCTACCTTAAGATTTTGATGCTTAGGCCTCTGAAAAAGAATTGTTATTCCGTCGTTCAACTGATTGTAAAAAAATGTAATCAAATGTCACTATGAAAGGCCTCAATCGTTCATCTTCAAATCTTATTTTTTACTTTAATCAATTGAAAAGTCCACTTTATTGATCTAAGTTTAAATTTACTTTTGATCGAAAATTGGAAACATTTATTTTGTAATATAAGTATTTACTTATAACGAAAATTTTTACGAATTTACCAAACTGCAGTAGTAAAGTTCAATTCGAAAAGAGCTTAAAGATAATTTAAACCGTTACTTCTTTCTTTCGTGTCGAACATAAAAGCTTGCAGAGAAAACAAAAAAAAGCAACTATTAAAAGCACCCCAGACCGCCTTTAATTACGTTTCTTTTTACTGCCCGAAATCTCGCCGTTCGACTGCTCGCCCGCCAAGAGGAAAAAGTCCTCCGCGCCACGAACCCCGCAGTAGTAAACGCACCCACCGCAGGTAAAAGTTCATAAAATCAGTTCAATAAAATGAATCTTCATTACGCGTTTACATAATTGTAATCGATTTCCAGTGTAACGAGCGTCTTACGCAAAGCTTACGCAACGGACTTAACACCTCGGCGACCAGAGGGAGTGTATACTTCGCGCGCGCAAAAAAAAACTCGAAGCCGCGATTATTTTGCGAAACTCGCGCGAGTTTTACCGAGGGGGGGAGAGAAAGAGCGGGAGAGGGGGGCAAAAAGTTCGCGGATGACGAACGAGTGAAACGTATCAATTGAGCGACACGACGCGTTTCCCCGCGCGAGTCTATTTCTGCGCGGCTTTTTTCCCCGTTAATAACACGCCGCGCGAGGAAAAACGACGAGGTAATTGCGCGCCCGGCTTTTCCGGGTTCAACGGGCTGCGGAGCTCGCGCGTACGATCCGAGCTTATCGCGCGGCCGTCGCGAAAGCTGAGATAGCCCGCGGGCGGCTTCTCCTTTCTTGCGCGCTATCTGGATCCGAGCCGGGCTTGCACGCGGCGAGGCTAATTTCTGATTACTGGAAAATGTCGCTACTCTCGTTTGAAGTACCGTAATCGGCGTAATAGATTAAACCACCGAAGTAAAGATTGGTTACAGTTAACGCTTAATTTTCATGCACGCACGCAGCTGGCCCACTTGTTGCGTTTACCGGAATTTTAAGTTAGTGGTACTCCTTTAGAGGTAGTGTATGATGCATTTGATGATTCGTTTTATAGTTTGATGCATGTATCTAAAACTGTACACTAGAAAGAACTTATGAAAAATTTGAGTGGACGTTCCTTGAGAGATTATACATCGACCGAGCCATGCATGAGAATCACTCGCAAGAATCACTCTTTTCTGTTAGAAAAAGTATTTTTATTTACGCTACAAATCCTGGATTCTTAATTTTTTTATTTATATCAGTAGAATATTTTGTTGTTTCCAATGAAGGCTAGTACATCTGAAAAAGGCCTGTTTTAATTTGTCATTTTTTAAAGCACTATAGAATCTTCCTTAATGTGATAAATGTGTTATATCGAACGAATGAAACAAATTTATTTCACTCTGATGCCTTAAAAATACCAAATTAAAATAGATTTTTTTGGAATGTGCTAGTTTTCGTAGGAAACGACAAATTCTAATCTCACCCTCTTTGAAGATCTCTACCCTTTTTCTAATATCCACCCGCATATAGGCTGCTTACGTACTTGGATAAAGAATTCAATAACATACTTCAAGCTTTTGTCAGATTGTGTACCTTATTTTATGGCACCCAAGGGATGATCTGACAAGCTAATTTTCGCATGTAACTATACTGTTTAACATTTAATTTAGTGTATTGATCACATTAAATATTCATAAAAGCAAAAGTATTGAAAGTTTCTGAAAAAATTGAAAATCTGCATTAAGTCTTTTGAAATTAATTTACACTTCCGCTGTCAGTCACATAAGAATTCGACGAATTGATGACCAGGTAGGGGGTCTCTCTGATTTCGCATACATTTGAATGAAAGAGCAAGTATTGACGCATTATTTCCAGAAGTTTTGTCTAAAAAAGTTTCAACACTTTCTGGAAAGTCATGATGATGTCTGCATAATCGAATCTACGATTACCCAAGCTACTGAATTCAAACATAATGTACCATTTGCTTCGACTCGGCAGAACGTAAATACAGTTATGATGAGATCACCGTCGATGTAGATTTAAAAATGACCTAGAGCTATGATGATTTCATAAAATAATATTTCTTCTTTTTCTGTTATGTACTTCCTGCAGAGAAAGTTTTGCATCGCTAAAAAGATTCTGATTTAGAGGTACATATTTAGAAGTACTTATGATGAGAAAGCTAAACAAGGGTTGCATATTTGAGTATTGTTCATATTAGATCAAGCGGAGATCCTTTTTGTAAATTACTACTAAATGAACAATAAACATTAAATAAATAAAAGATCTATTGCTCTACCTATCAGTACGCGAGAGTCTTTAATGATAATGAAAAGTCCATGATTATAGTTATTAAGGGATGTCTATGTATAGTCACTGGAAAATCTGGTTGGTCATTTAGAGTAAACTATTTGTACTTCACTGAAGAAGTTACCCCAGGAACCATGGATGAACTTTTTATATTAGAGAATCATAACAAATTCTCTTCCTCTTTTTTAATGAAGAAGTATTCCTCTATCCAGACTATCTTTAAATTCTGTCATTTCCATACTGGATATGTTCTACACTAACGAAAATTAGAGCCATAATTAGACAAATTCTCAATTAGTTCTCATTAACTAAAATAATACAATATTCATATACATACAAATGTAATTTAAAAGGCTTCATGAACACCCAAAAGCACCAGATTCAAATTCTGTAAAATGTGTAAGATAAATTTGTCTAAATAAAATGTAAACTATAGTAATTCTCCTATACGAAATTAAAGCAATTGAATAATACCTGCTTTTCTTTACGAGTCTCCCCGCGTGCGGAGAGTAAAAATTTCTGTGACAAATGTATCTGTTGAAACGAAAATTGCATGTTGTAACAAAAGGTTACATAAACAAAGCCGATTAATAAATCCACCGGGCGCTGCCACCTCTCACTGTCCAAGCTCCTCTGTACCGCTGGATCGCCCGAAAAAAGCCTCCCTACGGGCAGCCGCCTAAGGAAGCATAAGGTCAATGCTTCGATCGACTCGAGCGCAAATCGGCGATCCCTCCCCACCAGCCCAGCTCGCGCGCGCGGCCTTAGGCCCAAGGACGTGCGTTGGTCCCATCCTCCCTCCGGTGAAACTCTCGGAAAGCGAGCTGCTTGCACAACGGCTCGCTCCCTTTCCCCGGGTCCGCGCGGGCATACGGCGGCCGAAAAAAAAAACGCGGAGAGGAGAGAGAGAGAGAGAGAAAGGTGGTTACGTCAGCGTAAATAAAGAGCCGAGGCCCATTTCTCCTGCCTCGGCTTTTTACGCGCGCGATGACTCGGCCGAAAGGCGCGGGGGGGCCTTTCTCGGGGGCCCCCCGCCCGATAACGCCGTCGCCGCTCGCCGCGGCCTTCGGCATGATCGAGACCCTGAAACGCTCGGTCGTTTACTCGAGGCGAGCCGTTTTTTCGACCCCTTTCGCCGCCGATGCCGGCGCTGATTAGGCTGCGCGGCTCCAACGGGCTACCGGCGATCAGGAGATTACGAGGATCGAGCGGCGGGGAATTTTTGCTAGAGAGAACGACGTCTTCTGAATTCGAAATTAGATGGTCAGTGCGATGTTTTAGTAGTTTGAGATCGGCGGATAAATTTGCGTAATTAATGAAATTCGAACGACCTTGCGTTACGTGATATCAACACCAAGAAATCTTATTCGTAGGTGCAGCACCTCTTCCTGTGCTTTCACGTACTTTTGATCCCTCAATATATTTTCAACGTATTATACTATCGTGTGATGATTTGCACTTTTGGTATACAGTAGCATACTGTTGATCCAAGCAAAAACAATTAAAGAAGACTGAAAATCATGATCTTATATCGTGATCTTATATTACAGTATCAGAAAGTTTCAAATTGAGTACTCTCTATGAGAAAGCATTGTGCCAAACCAGTTGGAGGAGGTTTTACCTTCTTTTAATATTTTTTTTATATTTTCTTAAAATTATCTATATTCAATTAACGATGATGTAAGAGATTTCTCAACTTATTACATAAAATTATTTGCAATGTGTACACTTCGCATGAATCATGGTAAAGAATCTCTCAATTAGTGTATTATTAAAAAAATAAATTTCTTTTGAATCATCTTTTAATTGATTTTTTAATGCCATTAAATTTGCATTGCATATGAAATTACCATACTTTTCACTGAAAAGGTAATCGAATAAAAATTGCTACGTCATTAGGATCGATCAATATATAGTATCGAATTCTACGCGTTGACAGTAGTCAATAAGGTAATGATTTAATCTAAAACGCATACTTAATTAGCGAAATGTAATTCGGTTTTGCAATGACAAAACTAAATCCTTCTAACATTTTATCTCTTACCACATAAAACAGTTATATGCGTATGCTGCCGTTATAAGAAAAGAAAAAGAAGTACTTAATTTAAAAAATTTTGCAAATCCAGTATAATCAACAAATTCATTATCAAAATAAATGATTTAACCTCATAATGTGGATGAGGTTAAATCATTAGAAGAATTTGACGAAGTGGTAGAAGTGGTATAAGTGGAAGAAGATGAAGAAAAAGAAGAAGAAGAAGTTGAAGAAGTGGTAGAAGTGAAAGAAGATGAAGAAAAAGAAAAAGAAGAAGAAGAAGAAGAAGAAGTTGAGGAAGTGGTAGAAGAGGAAGAAGATGAAGAAGAAGAAGAAGAAGAAGAAGAAGAAGAAGAAGAAGAAATTGAAGAAGTGGTAGAAGTGGAAGAAGATGAAGAAGAAGAAGTTGAAGAAGTAGAAGAAGATGAATAAAAAGAAGAAGTAGTAGATGAAGCAAAAGAAGAAGAAGAAGTTGAAGACGTAGAAGATGAAGAATGAGAGGAAGAAGAAGATGACAGTGATGTAGGTTACGAAATATCTAGGGAAAGTGGGAATCAAATCGTCGTCTATGGATGAAATAAGTAAAAGAACAACTTGCCTCTCAACTACTCGAAAGCTATCAAGCTCTTCATTCTTTCTTCAGCCCCAAAGTTTGTTCCTCAATAATTAAACTACAACACCACGAAAACAGAATCTTCCTCTTTCTAGCAAAAAAAAAGGTTATCCGCGAACGATCATCGCGTGAAAATCCACTTCCTCAAAGCTCACCTCGTAAATAGACACCTAAGTGAGTTCACGCCGTCAGATGAAATAATAAGCACTTCAAAACTATTATTAGCCGTAATTGCATGTCTCGGCTAGAAAATGCGCCGGATCGCGTTATATCCGCATGCTCGCGCTAAAAATAAAATAAAAGGTTCGTCGGGGTAATTAAGGCGGCCCGCGGAAAAAGGATAGCCCGGGGCCGCGAAATCGGAAAAGCGGTCGGCGCCACTTCCGCGTGAACTTCCCGTACAATTAGGAGCGGAGCTCACGCGATCTACCTCCTGCCACATAGCACTCAATCTTTACTCAGTTTTGCGATATTATTTTATGAGATTCGATGGAATATTTATATGGAAAAAGGATTGTCAGTCTTGCTAAATCAAAGAATGTCAGCCCTGAAGGTCCTGGACTTTTTTTTAAATTTTCTTGAATTATTCTTTGATTGAAAATGATATGCACGTGACTCGGGATTTTATCCCAAGGAGCTTTGTAATAAACATGGGAAACGTTAATTATTGCGAAACTGAAAGTCGCATAAAACGATATAATAAAAAATAAAAATAAAGTAGAACGTAAAAGCTTCAATTCGAGACTTATCGTATTTGTTGCTTGAAAATATGTAATTTCTCGACTCTACTTTTTCGACTTATCCAATGATCGTACAGTACATTTTTTAAATGTTAATTAAATTTAAAATTTACTGGAAATTAAGTAAATATTTATGTTAAAATTGATTATTACAATTTTTAATATAGAGTATTTTCCTCTGTGTACTTGTTCAGTAGTTACGAGAACATATATATGCAGCTCTAATATCACACAACTACTAAACATTGCCTTTTAACTATAATCATTTCCTTTCTCAGTCTGATATCGCGTGCGCGCTTTTAACCGGACTTTGATATTCAATGGACTTGCTCGCGCGCGCGAGCCTCGGCGTCTCGTTTCATTGGCTGGCTTTTGGTGAATCGAAAGCTGCTGATTTCTAATTAGTTTGTTTACTCGATTGAAAAGTTGTACGCTCGCATGCATTTGCATATGCGCGCTGTGCATATTATTATCCTCGAAGCGACGAGTGTACATAATGTTTGGATGCTTAATTTATTAGGCAGAATGTAATTACTTAATTTTATAATTTAAAAAAAAAATCATTAATCACTATGTTTATTGTTCTTTCGATTTATCAATGATCAAATTAATTTAAAAATTGTTTTTTTACATTTGTTGCATTTAGTGGTTCAGGTATTTCATACATTTAATTAATGTTCGAAACCACAAGTGAATTGTTTAGTTACTTCATTTTTCACGTACACATAACAATATTTAAATTAATAATGAAAGACAAATTTTATCAATTTTTCAAATATATCTTATATTATATCTGTTCATTGCTGTTTTTCATTTCAAGAGCTTCTGTGCAAAGGTTTCAATTTATCATTACTTTTAATTAAAAACTAAGAAACAATAATTTTATTGAAACTATTGAATAATAAATAAAAGATAATTTAAATGTGTAAATCAATTACGGATGTTACTCGCGTAACATGCATAAACACATGTGCATTTAAAGGCGAACATATGTTAATGAAGCCGAAAACTTTTTATTATATTTTTATTGTAATTTTTATTATCGATTGATTTACAGGTGGATAAATAAATACACGGGAAGAATGTATAATTTATTTATTCATGTGTAATAAACAGTATAAATTAGCATTACAGAATGCTTTCATCAATAAAACAGCAATAAAAAATAGCTAAATAAATAATTAAAAGTCTTTTCGATAAAACATAAAATAAAAAAGAACTGTGTACAACTTCTTACCATTCTAATAATTAATAAAAAATAAATAAAATAACGAATGATTTAATATACACGGTAGATAATGTCATTTTATGCTGACCAGGAAGTAACTCGAAATACTCGTGCATTTTATTAGTTATGCTTTCAATGAAGTATTATAGAAAGTGCTTTATTCGCAACACAAAATTTCTCTACGATAAGCCTAACAAAGAACTTTCTTTCAAAGGTACATAAGACTCTCGTTGACATATTTCATTTTTAGTGAGGGATTATTTGTTCCGCGTAATCGCACGCCACTTTGTATAACTGATTTTGTAATCACTTTTTTATCAATTATTGAATTTCCCATATTTATTCATTAAAAGTTGTAAAATCAGAAATCAGTGTTACTACTGACTAAAAAGTATTCTGTTTATTAATTAGCTGCAAACAGAAGAAGAATTCAGTAATTAAATTTTTTATTTCAAATGAATAAGATCATTGATTATTCATACAGGTTCTCAGGTAATGAATTTGAATATTTTCGTGAAAATAATTCAAGTGCACTTGTAGTTTTATGCAGTTGCTTTGACTTAGACTATTCGGGAAGCTGATCCGATTTCTGTATTGTTGAAATACTTCGAGTCGTTTACACTAAGTATTTAATTCGATATACATTCATTTAAATTAAAACATACTTGGCTCTAGAGTCTATACTGTCGAGATATAGTTTCCAACATTACCGCTAGAGGAACTAGGTGACATCTTTCTCGATAACAAGTTGGTTGCCTGAGGTACACATATATACCTATATCCTTTAAGACCCGGATGCACGGTTCGACGTTTACAGAGGCTACTAGTACTTCACAATTTAATTATTTGTTAAAAAATGTAATCACTAAAAAAATCGTGTGAATTTTATAATCATTGTAATCAAATGTCACCAATAAATCAGTTAATTTTACTCAGACATATCCCCATCTGATTTCTACTAGGGTAGTGCCCGCAAAGCAATTGGAGAAAGAAGTGCGACTGAGTAACGGAGCTTGCATTCCACTAAAAAAAAAAAAAATAACGAGCATATGTCTCATATCCAAGAACAAAATAATTTCTCTGTGCACCGCGCGACAATAGTGCCGCGTAAAATCTCGGCGTTTTTCACGTCGCCAACCGGTCCGACGCACAAATTAAAAATCAACGAGACACACTAGCGGACTCTCTCTCTCTCTCTCTTTCTCCCGTCGGGAGTTTAGCCGAGGAAAAGAGACATTGAAAGTGTGAAATTGAAACAAAAAAAAAATTCCATAAGTATTTCACGCTCTTGATCTCATTTAGATAGGAATGCTTTTCTCCCTCTTTCTCTCGCGAAGGCACCACACACACACACACTTGCACTGTCCCGGCAAAAAAATCAAGAGTCGTGCGTGCGCGCGATGTGTTTACAGGAAAGTTGCGACTGGAAATCACTTGTTCACGTCATCAGGCACGACCGGCATTCGAGTATAGAATAGGACAAACGAGCCTTACCCTATCCACTTTCCCCTTCGTTTTATTTGGACGACTTTCTTCGCGCGCGACTCTCGCGCATTCCCGAGCGCCCGGCCAAACGCCAATATAATAAACCGAGGTGGTATAACGCGCGAGTCGCGCCGCTCGGATTAAGCCATTAAGCGCGAGATTGGATAATAGTTAAGGTGAGATTTATCATATCATTTTTTTTTCTCTCTTTCGTTTCGACACGAACGAGGAAAAGGCGGGTGGTTGTACGGTCGAGAAAATGCTGAATTCCACGTTTCATAAATTATCAATTCATCTGAAGTGGCTGCTTTCGTTGGAAAGAAAACTCGAGGATGGTTACGTGACGTGCGCATGATGTTCTTTTAAAAGGCGATGGTGCTATTTTTTTCGTGAAAATTTCGTTTGTTAATTTTAGAGAAACCGATGAGTTTTATAAATTTATATTGCGAAAGAAAAATGTTGTTGACCACGCAGGCGTAAAACTCGATTTTACGCCTCATTTTCGAAATGTAAAATGCAATCTCACGCCCTCGTAAGCGTAACCTAAAAGTTACATTTATCGATTACAAATGAAGCGGGAAAAAGTATTTTTTAATGCGAAAAAGTTATAGAAAATCGAGTTTGTCTACGTAGTGGGAAGAAACATTTCTATACTAACTATTCAAAACTGATAAAATATTTAAGAAATTATGACTATCAAAAATAAAGTATGACGCGTAAGGGGAAAGTGGTTTTTTCAGACTCGGATGATGTTACTCTATTGTACACCATATGATGCAGGAAGTACTGTGAATGTTGCCTTCTGTGATGCAAAGTGCTGTTCGTAAATGTAATATTTAACCAATTTTTTTATTTTAAAAGTCCTGAAAAGGTGCACACAAAAATGTATAAGCTGTTGCATAAACTACTGGTGAGATAGTTAACTCCAATAGTAAATTGACTATTACCAACTAGTGACTAGCAATCACAGGTAAACTACTTACTTGGAGAGAAATATTTAATAAAATTTACTTTCATATTTTTACAAAAATTACTATGTAATTAGTAATATTCGAATCAAGTGACCTTTTTGATAAAAATTACTCGAAACTTGATAAAAATTACCATTTTTGAAGTATTTTGTATAATTTATTTACTAATTTTTATCAACCAGATCACACGGTTCCAAGATTGCAAAAAACCTAGTAATTTTTTTGAACCATTCTCTCTGTGCAGAAATACTTTAAAGTATAATCAGTAATTGCAAATTTGCTATTGAAATCAAATAATTCATCAGTAGTTTGCAGTAGTATGCAGTCGTTCTTATCAGACAAGATCTGCAAATTCTTGATTGATTATCTTTTTATCAACAAATAAATTTAAATAATGAAATTTAGTAAATAAATTTAAACAAGAATGAAATTTTCTGGCCACAGTTCACACTGCTAATTATATTGTTACCTATGAGAAAAAGTAATAATTAGCTCTGTGCAAATGACCAGTGTACTAAAAAATCTATAAAACATTAAAATAAAAATATTCCTATTGCAATTCTACTAAATAAACCAAAATTGCGCTAAAATCAAAATGAAATGGTTGATAAGACCAGTGGAACCCTCCTATCTCCAAAAACGAATTTAAAGAAAGAAATCAATCATCGCGCTCGAGATTCTTATCGTAATTTATGCTCGAACTTAGTTTCAATATTTGCCATCACACCATAACCGTTATTACCGGCGCAATCGCTACCGTTGATCAACTCGTCCGTCATTATCTCGCGGCGCAATCAGTCCACTTAACGCGCCCGAGCGACTCGGCCGAAATCGAAAAGCGAAAAAAAAACGAAAGAAAGAAAGAAAGAAGGCGCAGCATCTCGAGCCGAAGGAGGGAGGGGGCAAAGCGAGGAAAAAAAATCGAGGCGAAAGAAAAGAAAGCTCACGAGAGGCAGGTAAAACGACGCACCGCGGGGAGTGTCGGGTTTCTGCCTGTCGAATAAACGCGCACGCACGGCATGCACGAGTGTGCGTACGGTATACACGTCGGTGGAAGTGGCGCAGCATTGCCGGGGGGAAGGACGCCGAATCTGGGCCAGAATCGAGCTCTCCTTATCTCTCCGCTTCTTCCTGACACTCTCCCTTTCGAAATAATAATTATTTAATACCCGGCGAGCGACGACTACCAGGTGAAATGCGGTTCAGCGATCGAGCGCCGACAGCCCGGCGCCTCCTTTCTTCTGAGCCCCCCTCCCCACCGGGGCCTCTTTCTTTTCGACTACTATCGCACTTTCCTTTTTTTTATTCGCTCCTCGGGATCGTGCGGCTTCGCTGCTTTTTTTTCGAGGCGGATTTACATAAACAGCGATTATAGCGATGCCTCGGATGTCCTTTTGTTTTTTTTTTCCTTACGGTTGCTCCTTTTTTTCGGTCTAGTGGAGCTTTTTATTGGGGGGCGTCGATCGACTGCGTAACTGAGTGCGACCAAGTTCTGTAACTTTACGGCTGAGCTTTACTTAGATCAGGTAGCGTTTCAATAGCTTACAAGAAATGAATAGGGTTGCGGGTTCTGGATGTCGTTCAAATTTTGTAAAATGATTCTTTGGTCAAAAATATAATTGACCCGTGACTCGGATTTTTTTGAATGGAGCCTAGTAAATGAATAGGGTTGCGGGTCCTGGATGCCGTTCAAATTTTGTAAAATGATTCTTTGGTCAAAAATAATTGACCCGTGAGTCGGGATTTTTTTGAATGGAGCCTAGTAACCAAAATAGGAGATATTAAAGTAAATCTAGGGGAAATATGCGCTTGCGACAATGTTGATCTCTCTAGAACTAAAGGTCATCCAAGTACGCGTAAAAAATGAAAATAAAAGTTACCACAAATCCTACAATTTAAGACTTATTAAATTGAAACATCTTTATTGGCTCAAAAATGATGTACAATTGAAAATTTATTAAAAGCCTCTAACAAAATTGGACGTACACTATTTCGTACAAAATTTCTTCGATTTTTTTCAATTGTACATCAGTTTTGAGCCAATAAAGATTGTTTAATCTAATAAGTTTTAAATTGTAGCTTTTAAGTTAAAGTTTATTTTCATTTTTTATGCGTGCTTGTACCATATTTCTCCTAGATCTTATGTCTCATATTTTCGTTACTACAGACTCTATTAAAAAAAATCCCGAGTCACGGGTCAATTATTTTTGACCAAAGTATCATTTTACAAAGTTTGAATGAAATCCAGGACCCGCAACCCTGGTCCGAAATTTACGGACCACATTGTATAGATTCCGCAAAAAAATGAGGAAAAATTTTAAGAAAAAAAAAATCCTTGAAAAAAGCTCCTTCCTCAAGTACCAATCCCTCTCCTCCACATCCCCGAATGGAACCTTCAAACATCATTTTACATCATTTTACAAAGTTTGAACGAAATCCAGGACCCGCAACCCTGGTCCAAAATTTACAGACCACATTGTATAGTTTCCGCAAAAAAATGAGGAAAAATTTTAAGAAAAAAAAGTCCTTGAAAAAGCTCCTTCCTCAAGTACCAATCCCTCCCCTCCACATCCCCGAATGGAACCTTCAAACATCCAAAAAGTGTCACGATCGTCAGGTAATTAAATTCGGCATTACACATTTATTCCCTCATTAAACGCACTCCTCTCGCTCCGGCGAATCCGCGCCGGCGCCACGGAGGAACTCCCCTTCCTACTTCTCCGCTTTTTATCCGCGTTCCTTCCTCCATTTTTTTTCTCTTTGCTCGGGGGACAGGCGCCGGCGCAGCTTTCGCGTCCCGGCGCCAGCGCGGGCCCCGCGAATTTACGAGCCCCCCGCGCGAGCGCGACAAGTGCGCTAGCGCCGATTTTCGAAAGCGGCCCCGGCGCGTTGCAAGAGCCGAAAAATTTCGAAAAATAATTCGGCGCCGGCGGACACTTACGCGCCGGCGGATGAAAGTTTCGGACCGCGCAACTTTGTTGCGCCGTTCGACAGCTCCTGAGATGAAAATTGCACGCTATCGATCTAATTTGCTCGTAATTCCCGCTGCGGTCGTGACGGGTGGCTCCGAGCTTTCGCGTTTGTTTGAAGCGAACCCGAGTGAATTGGTAATTCTTTTTTTTTTTCTTTTCAAGTGAGAGCATTTCTTTTTGGAGATGATTATTGCGGCGTCGTTTAAAGGAGGGCTATGTAAGGAGGGCACATTTTTTTGTTGTAAAAATATGGAAATCAGATCTTTTGAAATGAGAGATTCAAATCTTGAAATATCGCTACTTTTTTTAATTTCTTAATTTATGTAATTTTTGTTCATATTTATGAAATGATTCTTTTACGATTGTAATGATTATAATAATACGTTTTTAATTATATGTATTTATTACTGAGATAAAAATTTTAGTAATTTTAAACAAATTTAGTAATTTAAAGAAGAAAAATGTTAAATAAACGAAATTAAATGAATTATATTATTGAAATTTTTTTGTTTACATAATGTACGTTAAATAACACATTTTTTAAAAATTTCTTAGAATTGAGAGTGCAGAATATATCTAGATATAAAATCAAAAATTAAATAAAATTTTAATCTTTAAAGATCGACTTGATAACTGTAGCTACCTTTCGATTAAGGCCCTTTTAAAATAAACGATGAAAACATAACTTGTGCAATTAGCCTGAAATCGGAGACGACCGTTTCTTTTAAACACGTGACACTAATTCGCCGCTTCTGTGTGTCGGGATCCGTTCATTCGTCAAACGGTTCATCAGATTAGTGAGTCGATCGCAGCTCTCTCGGGCTCCCGTACGTATAAAGTGCGCTTCGAGAGGACCCGGAATGCAGAAATTCAGGCTACCGTGCGACATTCCTCCGGGGCCCGAGGCTACCTTCTCCGACCAACTGGTTTTCTCGTCCTTCTCCTTCTCTCTTAGTCTCTCGTTTTGAGAGCTTTATGGAAGCACACGAGCTACCTTCGCCTTGCGATATATTGTTTCAGTGTCATTTGGGCTATGGTTCGTCGAAGATCCCGGGTTTTAATTTCGCGGATTAATAATTACACGGAGAGAATCGTTTTGAAGAAAAATTACCAAAGTTATAGGGTTATCTTGGTATGACTTATCATTCTGGTGAATTTAATTTACATTTTTTAATTTTTACAAAGAGATTAGTAAAAATTATAATACTGTATAGGAAAGTGACCTCAGACTGACATTTGGTTGAAAAATTACCATCCTCTCTAGTAAAATTTACAAAAAATTTAGAAAGATTAGCAAACTTTATAGTAAAATTTGCAATAATATCTAGCATAATTTATTATAATTACAAATAATTTTACTAGAGAGGATGTTAATTTTTCAATAAAATATGTCTGTGATCACTTTTTTCTACAGTATTGCCATTTTTACTAGATTTTTTTCTCAGTGTGCAAGGAGGTTAGTAAGATTTGTTTAGAAGTCTGCAAATTGTTTCTTAGCATGAAAAATTCCAGTATATCCGTCTAATAGAATAATAAAAAATAATTGACACGTATTTTTTCTTTTTTGAATTTAATGATTATTACGGCGCAGTATATATGTATTGTGTATAATCATGACGTCACACGGATTTTCAAAGCATGATATTTCTGCTAATAATCATACAATTGAAGAAAGAAAAAATACGTGTTGATTCTTTTGCAATATTCTATCAGACGCGTAAAAGAAAATTAAAAAAATCTTCATGCAAAGACCCAATTGTATAACAAGATTCGTAAAATTTGTTTAGAATCTGCAGTAAAAAGCACTAGCACATCAGCTAGTAATTTTTACTTTTAGGGTAATTTTTATCGAACCCTTCTCTCGACGTGCGATTTTTAAAAAAAGTTAAACGTATATTTTCAACGCGAACGGAGCATGAAGTTTTTGCATCCAGCATTACTTAAGGTTTTAAGATTGCCTTAATTAAATATGACAGTCGATGGTTAAACTGATCGTGAGTTGCGTAAGAGAAGAGCTACAAGTGCTTCATTAAGAAGGGAAAAGCTATTAAGACAGAAAATCGATTAGAAAAATCAAAGCGTGTAATTACACCGACGGAGGAAGTCACGAGAACGGCATTCACGTGACGTGTCTTACCAGACTCGGCACTTATCTACTTATCCCACGATGCTATCCGAGCCGATCAGGTACTTGCAGTTTTTTCTTTATCTTCTTACAATCCTGAGGATTTGATTTTTATTTTACGGCTACTTTTGTAATTCGCTATTGTTCTCCAATGATTTATAATATTTAAAATCAGATATAGATTTGAATATTTATGTATTTGAGAAATTCATCTCATTGAACTTCGTTTCACAATAATCTTTTTAAGTAGGCCAATTTGAGTAATAATCTCTTAATTACCCGCAGAATTGAGTAACATTCAATTATCATATTTAAAAAAGGGACTAATTAAACACTTACGTGAAAGATACCACTGTATACCAAACGGTATATCAAAGATAACGTACCCTACGGAAAAAAGGATTAATTTAAGAGCTGCACCAAAAGTGGAAAATGAGACTTGGCCAAACTATCAACTGTGTTTTGTAAAAATTAGGCGAAATCAATTAATCCAAACTTAACTTAACCCAACATAATCCAAAATTTTTATAAGATAAAAAATAAAAATGTTTTATTCGGTAGACTCAGAAAATTTAACTTAAAGTTTTTATCAAATTTTAAAATGTCACAAATATCAAAGTGTAAAATGAAAGATTAAGCGTTTTTTTTAAATTTTCATTAAATTCAGTGAAATTTTAATGATAATAACATAGGAATTCGTATGAACTTTTGATAGAAAAATATTTCCACCTAAATATCATCATGGATATGACACTATTAATAAAATGCGACTCAAAATGAAAAATTTCCTTGTGTTCAATTATCTTTTGGTAAGACTTAAAAATTTAAATGACAATTGGAGTAAAATTCAATTCTACATTTTCTATAAAACATAATTGACAGAATGACAAAGTCTCACTAGCCACCCTTGAGCAGACCTTTTGGTCTAAATATGATCCTAAATAATTAATTTTTTTCCACAGGATGCACCATGAACTACATATATACTCCCTAGCATTGGTATAAAACGAGCAAATCATGTCGCTCATCCCCCTATAAAAAATAAAAAAAAAACACGACTCAATCGTTCCATCAGTGTCGCAGGCACTGCGTAACCAGCAGCGGTGCTTTCGCAAGCGCGCACCTAACGCCTCCCCCTCGACACGAGAATCGCATTTGCGGTACATCCCGGAGCATCCCGGCGAACAATCGCGGCGGCCTTTCCTCGTCCCGCGCGAAAGCCGGCGACAATGACTCGAGGCAACGGCCTCAGAGCGCGCGACCGACGTCACGTCGCCGGCACCGAGCGGGTGGTGACATAATCCCCGCGGACGCGCCCGGGCTTTTCACGTGCGCCTGCCGCGCGATGGCCTCGGGTGACATAATGTGTTTGCGCGCCGCTCGTTGCATAATTAGCCGTGGGGGGGAAGGATCGCTAGAAGCTTCGACGCGGCTGTTCGCGCGCCGACCCTCCCGCGAGCGCGCGCAGCTTTCCCGGGTGAGAAAAAAGCGGTTTTCCGCCTGGGGTACACGGGAAGCTGGTCCGCTTTCTTAGAGGCGCGCAGGAGTAAAAAAAAGAGCGCCGCGTGAGAAAGTCGCGGCGGGTAATCGAGCGCCCGCTTCGTTACGTCAGGGTAAAGGGGTGGAGGGGGGTTGCTGCTTTACTGGTACGCGGGATTAGCTATCGCATAATTAGTAATTATTGCACTGGGATACTATAATCTTTTTACTTTTTACTGAGTAATTCTATGAGTTGCTGTGATTAGTGCATTTTTAAGAGGCAAGGGTTGTATTTTTGCTTTGCGGTTTTGTTATCTGATATATCTTTATAATGAGAATCTATAAGACCAGAAGAAGTTTGAATAAAAATTTAAACTTCTAAAATTTAGTTAGTCAGAAATCACTGAAATTTGATGAAATACAGTATAAATTAGAGAAATCTGTTCTATGTATTGGTGATTAGTAGAGCAGATTTAACTAATTTTTAGTACTTTTTTATTAATTATTCAACTTTAAAGAAAAAACAATTAAAAAAGTGAAGTTACTTAGTTTTCAAAATGATTTTATTCAAAGACTGAGAAAAATTGTACATCATCTGTACAACTAATTTTTAACAGTTTCTAATATTTTTATATGAATATTATCTCCGAAAATAAAAAACGAAAATGAAAACTAAGTACACACTTTTTTCTTTCAAATATAAATAGTCTCAGTGATAATAAAGTACAAAACACTAAAATACAAGAAGTTATTCATTCCATTATTCCGTCCGAAATCAAAAAACAAACACTACTTTTAAATAAATAAACTTGCAATCGGTTCGAAACCAATTTATAATAATTTCTTAATTAATAATAATCAGCAAATCTAATTATTAAACCATTATGATTATTAAATCAAAATTACTTCTACCAGTAAAAACTTATTCTTCTCTTAAATGTAACTAAAAAATTGATGATAGTTTTTATACAGCCTATATAGATATAAACACCTTGGTTAGCTATACCTATGGGACGCCAAATCCCAATACACTCGAGTATGCGGAAGAATAGCCGCTAATGCAAATGTCACTTATGGCTTGTTTCGTGCCAGACATGCCGCAGCGAAAAATCGCACTTTATTTGCGCAACCCGTAAAATAACGCGAAGCGCTCTCATCTCCAGTGTACGCATCATTAGGATTCCCGTCTCGAAATTTCAAGCAGCAGTTGAAACGGGACCGCGAAGGAAAATTCCCGTTATGACGTTAATGACAGCCCGGCCAAATAAGTAAATTTATGCAAATTATGAATTCCCGAGGCAAATTATACTGATTATCGGTCGGTATAAAAACACGATTAGACGCGCTCAACGTTTCTTGCGGTAAAATGAGAAATTATAATTGATTATACACATTACGCTGCTCCTTAAGTAATTATATGTAATTATTTTTCTTACACCTTGCATCAAAATTTTAAAATTCGTATTTTATAACTTTCGTTATGTAACGCCACGGCATAATGGTGAGTCATTGGCGTCAGGACACTGGAGCGTAAATACAATGATGAAATTCATCCATCAATGAAAAATGGAACGCTCGAAAACTTTAAATCTCTACACGTGGACTGTGCGTATTGCGATGCACGTAAAATGTTTTTCATAATATTTTATACGATTTTTGCTTCCGCAATATTCTGGCTAGAAAAATTGTAGTGCATTAGATGAGCGTCTTTGAATAGGCACATGGTGTGCGCATTAAAAAATAAAAGTAGTTGCACTGCCGGATATTAATGTGGAATTACCGGAATACTGTGGAAATCCCGGGCTCATCAAGTCAAGCTTGAAGCTTTAAGGATCCGGATCATTAAGGGTGAACGACTCCCAGAAGGTATTTTATTTTTTTAGCTTATTTTCATAAATTAGTTGGGTTATCTTGTAATTGACGTAAATAAATTCATTTTTATCCATTTTTAAAATAGAATATTAATTTTTATTCTAAAAAATGTTCAGATATTCAAAAAAAGTGTCCTCGATAGGAATTTCTTGCGTAGACCTTTGAAGTGAAACACTACTATGCAAAGTAATATAGAAAATTAAAAATCAAACTAAAACAAATAACGCAAGAACTTCTATTTAAGAGAGTGAATACCCTCGGGGCTTTGAATCTCCCAAATTTTGATCAAAAACAATGTACACGTGCCTCAAGGTTTCGTCTCGTAGGATCAAATTAACAAAAATAGGAGATGTTTTTCAAAACATAGTAGTAATTTACGATTTTACAAGTTAACAAATTTTTATCAACAAAATCCTAAATTACAGCTATTTTCTGGGAGAGGAAATGATGCAAAGTGAAGTTTTTATATATGCTGAGTGCTGCGGTTTTATGTGTATACATACATCTTCCGAGTTTAAGCTATAAAATTGTTCTTTTATAAAAGGAGTTAAAAAATATGAACCTTCTTCTAAAGTAACAAATAAAAAAATAAAAATAAAATGATTTATGTTAACAACGACGACCCAAGATATCCAAACAACGGTACACCAAAATTTGAAATACGAAAGACATTTTTTATTCCGACCTCCCGTTCAAACATTATACAAACTACCAG